>PVJD01012310.1:0-40520 GCA_004026545.1 Mormoops blainvillei
GAAGGAAGGAAGGAAGGAAGGGAGAAAGGGAGAAAGGGAGAAAGAAAGAGAGAAAGAGAGAAAGAGAGAGAGAAAGAAAGAAAGAAAGAAAGAGAGAAAGAGAGAAAGAGAGAAAGAAAGAAAGAAAGAGAGAAAGAGAGAAAGAGAGAAAGAGAGAAAAAGAAAGAAAGAAAGAGAGAGAGAAAGAAAGAGAGAAAGAGAGAAAGAGAGAAAGAAAGAAAGAAAGAAAGAAAAGAAAGAAAGAAAGAAAGAAAGAAAGAAAGAAAGAAAGAAAGAAAGGAAGGAAGGAAGGAAGGAAGGAAGGAAGGAAGGAAGGAAGGAAGGAAGGAAGAAAGAAAGAAAGAAAGAAAGGAAGAAAGGAAGAAAGAAAGAGAAAGAATGAGCTACTGCCCTCTGCAACAGCATGGATGGAACTGGAGAGCATTATGCTAAGTGAAATAAGGCAGGCAGTGAAAGACAGATACCATATAATCTCACTTATGAGTGGAACCTAATCAACAAAGCGAAGAAGCAATCAAAATATAACCAGCAACTTTGTAATAAAAAACAAACTGACAGTAACCATAGGGAATGAGCGAGCAGGATAACAGGAGAAAAGAAGGGGAAGGCTCATCAAGGATCATGCAGAAAGGACCCATTGACAAAGCCAAATGGGGGAAGGATTGAGGGTGAGTGGTGGGGGTGGGTGGGGCTGGGGAATGTGGTAGTGGGAAAAAGTTGACAAAACAAAACAAAGCAAAAAATATAGGGGGAGGTTAAGAATAGTATAGGAAATTGAGAAGCCAAAGAACAAACCATAGACATGAACTAAGGAGGGGGATGATGGGATAGGGTGCAAGGCAGAAGGGATTAAAGGAAGAAAAAATTGGACAACTGTAATAACATAATCAATAAAATATACCAAAATAAAAGAAGTACATTCATGAGGCAAAGACTATGTTGGTATTGAGAATTTAAGAATGATCTATAACAACAGAAATGAGCCTTTTTTTCCCTTTATTTGAACCTCCATATGGATTGGAGGTTTGGGCGTCACTTGAAGTGGATAGATTCCTTCAATGGAGTCATACATGTCTGGTCAAGCTGGTTGGAGTGTCTCTGAGGAAAATAAAGGAACTTTTTTTTTTTTCCACAATAGGCTTGATCTTTGTTCCCACTCCTATATAGTTGGGTTTGCTGATAGAGTGGTATGAACCTCAGCAGAAGTATTTTGTTGATGTGGGGTCAATTCACAATTTTTAAAAGACTGAACTTTAGGAATAAGTATGCAAGAAAAACTTAAATATCAGAAGGGATATATAGAAGAAAATTTACCTTTTTATGTGTTTTTTAAAAATATTAAATTTTGCTGCAATCAGTTAAATTCAGAACAGTAGTTATGGTCTGAGAAAAACATACCAGAAAATTTTTTCTTCTGTTTAAAAATTTTTCAATTACAGTTGACATTTAATATTAATTTATATTATTTACAGGTGTATAGCATAGTGGTCAGACATTTATATAATTTATGAAGTGATCTGATAAGTCTATTACTCACCTGGTACCCTACACAGTCATTATATTAACTATTTTTTCTTATGCTGTACTTCATTTCCCCATGACTGTTTCTTAACTACCAATTTATACTTCCTAATTCCTTTACCTTTCTCATCCAGCCCCCAACGCTACCTTCCTTCTGGCAACAACCATTTTGTTCTCTATATCTATAAGCCTATTTGTATTCTGTTTGTTCGTTTATTCTGTTTTTTAGATTCCACATGTAAGTGAAATTGTATGGTATTTGTCTTTGTCTGACTTATTTCACTTAGCATAAAGCCCTCTAGAACCACCCATGTTGACATAAATGATAAGATTTCATTTTTTAAAGCCAACTAATATTTCATTGTACATATGTGCCACTTTATCCAATTGTTCATTGATATCCAATTGTTCATTGATGTGCCACTTAGGTACTTCCATATCTTGGCTATTGTAAATAATACTAACTCCCTGTGCACTCGAAAATAATGTATATTCTGACATTTTGGAATGAAATGTTCTGAAAATATCAATTAAATCCATCTGGTCTGATGTGTCATTTAAATCTGCTATTTCCTTGTTGATTTTCTGTATGGAAGATCTATTCATTGATGACAATTGGGTGTTAATGTCCCTTACTGTTATTATATTACTGTAGGTATCTCTCTTTCTGTCCATCAATATTTGCTTTATATATTTAGGTGCTCCTATGTTGGGTGCATAAAGGATTACAAGGGTTACATATTTTTGTTGGCTTGCTCCCTTTATCATTATGAAATGTCCTTCACTGTCTCTTATAACCTTTGTTTTGAAGTCTATTTTGTCTTATATATCTATTGCCACCCCAGTTTTGTTTGTTTGTTTCTATTTATATGAAATACCATTTACCATCCCTTTACACTCAGTCTGTGTGTATCTTTTGATCTGAAGTGGGTCTCTTGTTGACAGCATGTATATGGTTCTTGTTTTCTTATCCATTCAGCTACCCTATGACTTTTGATTGGAGCACTTAATCCATTTATGTTTAAAGTGATTATCGATAGTTATTGCCATTTTATTATTCACATTACGTTCTTTTCTCTTTTCTTTTTAAATAACTCTTTCATTTACTGTAATACTGGTTTGGTGGTGATGAATTCCTTTAGCTTCTTTTTGCCTGATGCTCTTTATCTCTTCTTCAATTTTAAACAATAGCCCTGCCAGTTTCTTTGTTTTCATCACTTTGAATATTCCCTATCAATTACATATGGCCTGCAAAGTTTATGTTGAGAAATCAGCTGAAAGTCTCATGGGAACTGCCTTTCTCTTACTGCTTTTAACATTCTCTTTTTGTCTTTAACTTTCTCATTTTAATTATGATGTGTTTTGGTATGGGCTGCTTTGGGTTCATCTTGTTTGGGATTCCCTGTGCTTCCTGGATTTATATGTCTATCTTTCTCCAGGTTAGGAAAGTTTTCTGTCAATATTTCTTCAAATAGGTTTTCAAGCTCTTGCTCTCTCTCTTCTCCTTCCTGTACCCCCATGATGAGAATTTTGGTGCTCCTGATGTTGTCCCAGTGTTCCCTTAAGCTATCCACATTATTTATTTTTTTTTTTTTACTTTGCTGTTCTGTTTGGGTGTTTTCTGCTATTCATCTTACAAATTTCTGATTTGATCCTCTGCTTTAACTCATCTGTTCTTGATTCCTTCTAGTGTATTTTTTATTTCAATTATTTTAGTCTTCATTTCCAAATGGTACTTCTTGTGATTTCTATGTCCTTTTCATGCTTTCTTGAAGTTCTCTTTCTTGAAGTTCTCACCAAGCTCCTCAAGCATCCTAATCACCTTTCCTTTGACCTATGTCTGATAGGTAGCTTGTCTCCCATTTGTTTACTTCTTTTTCTGGAGTTTTGTCCTGTTCTTTTATTTGTGAGATATTTCTCTGTCCCCTCATTTTGTTTCTAGGTATTAGGTAGATCTGCTCCATCTCCCAGTCTAGCAGGGTGGCCTTATGTAGTTGGTATCCTGTGGAGCCCAGTAGTACAACCTCCCTGATCACTTGAGCTGGGAACTGCATTTGTGTGGGTTGTGTGTGCCCTCCTATTTCAGTTGAGCCTTGACTGTTGTTGCATGTCAGTGGATGCGGTTGACCCTCAGGCTGACCAACTATGAGAACTGGCCATGACTACAGCATATGAGCTTCTATACGGGGGCTGACCTCACAGAATAGGATTTGCTCCCGTGGGCTCTGGCGCCCTTTGACACCACCCTTTGGGTGAACCACTTGTAGAACTAATCCAGTAGTGCTCTGTTGTGGTCTAAAGCTATCCATTGAGTGTGCTGGTTCCGGGATCTCTTGGGAAGAGCTCTGGTGCAAGATGAAGTCAGCCATTGGCTGTGACTGGCCCGGCACTAGCTGGTAGGAACCTCAAAGTGATGGCAGTTGGTTGCTGCCTGTGCTGGTCCTAAAGGAACATGGAAAAGGTCACACAGTGAACCAAGGCTAGCTGACACCAGGGCTGGGCCTGGGACTTCTCAGCAAAAGAGAATACTGAGACCTACCACTGCCTGCTGGCTTCCTGTAAGGTTCATCCACTAAAAGAGCCTCAGGCAGTATGCCATTTGAGTGATGTGGAGTCTCAAGGAGTCACAGGGGTGGAATGAGTGATGTTCTCCAGGTTAATTCAGATTCAGATTTGGTCGTGTGAGGGGAGATCAACATAAGAAGGATGGTACCTGCCTGCTGCATGTGTATGAGGAGGGCTCAACACAAGGACAATAACGACTGTTCCCCCTACCTTTCCCTGAAGCCATAAAACTGTTTCTCTGTATGTCTCTGGTGCTCTCTGAGATGCAGCCCCACTACCAAAGCCCAGGATATAAGTGCCCTCAAGTGAGTGAATCTGTTCACAGGTCCTTTAAGAGGATGTGTGGGCTTCTAACAGCCTTCTGTCTCAAATGGCCAGACAGAGTCCTCACTGATTCTTACAGCCAGATGTGGGGAATCCTTTTTCTGGTACTGGTACTCCAGGCTGGGGATCCTGATGCAGGGCTGGTACCCCTCATTCTTCAGAGGGTTCTTCTGCAGCTGAGATATTGCTCTTGATTCTCAATCACCACAAGTGAGTGTGGGAGCAGCTCATTCCACATCTCTGCCTCTCCTACAAGTCTTGATGTGACTTCTTTATATCTTTAGTTATAGAATTTCAATTCAGCTAGTCTCCTACCTCTCCAGTTGATTGTTCTATGATATAGTTGTAATTTTCATGTGGTCATGGCAGGAAGTAAGAAAAACATTTACCTACTCTGCAGTCTTTGCTGGAACTTTTCCAATACAATATTATTCTGAGTTAATTGAGCTTTAGATTACTAATGAATGCTCCATTGATAGTAGGTCAGACTTGAGAATTATGGTCAAATTGCACATTTGGCTTGTGTTTGGTGGCCTTGCTGTATAGATGTCAATTTTTTTCTTAAGTGGCAGAAGACTATATTGGGGTACAGGATGAAGAAAAAGAGATCATATTAGTTAACAGAAGGAGCAAGGTGCAATGATGGTCAACTTGAGTAGTGAAGGTAATAAGAAAGTGTCCCCAAAATTGAGAAAAGCAATGTTCTATCTTGTGTAAAACCATCTGCTTCTCCAGTCAGCAGTTTGTTCTGCTGTTTTGGGCAGAAGTTGTCCATATCTGTAAATCATCAGCTTCTGGATAATGTTTTAAATCTTCAGTTTGAGGTCTTTCAAAGGAACCGACTTCCAGTAGTTGAGGGGAAGTTATGTATGTCTTTTTAGTTGGCAATGATGAGTTCATACATTAAAATATTGGAGCCTTAATGCTCTTACAGTTGTTAAATATACCAATAAGATCTTTTCCATTAAGATTCAAGAGAAGTCTTCTCTGATATCATTTCCAGAAGACCAAATATGTAGGTTTCAGATCACTAAGAGGCTGATTGTAAGATAATTGGAAATGTAACTTTCCAGCACTTATCACATTAGACTGCAACAAGATTAGGATAAAAAATTTGAACTAATTCCCATGCATAAAGCAGCTCATTCTTAAATCAGAAGGAGATAATTTGTGTGTACTAGAGGGGATTTTTCATATTACCCTCCATCAAGGTCAGTGGAAATACTTGGGCCATTTAAAGTTTGAGGGTTAAAGAATTTTATTAGTTCTTTTTATTTTTTCTGTTTCTTTGTGGATAAGAACAGTGGTGTTTCTAAATAAAAGGTAAAGCTTTACAGTTCTTTAATGACTGTATCAGTGAAATATGTGTCTCTTTAAATGGAGAGACAAGTTTGAGTTATAAAATTAAATAATTTTTCCTACTATTACAACAGAGCTCTTCAGCAAAGAAGAGTTTTAACATACTCTGAGAATAAACAATAACTAGAACACATTCATAGACCTTTTGGAGATGTTCAAAGGAATCTTGAGGTTATGGCTTTGCATCTTCTACCTTCGTAATCTCTCTATGATTGTGTTAATGGTAGATAAAGGAGGTATTGGAACATGCTTAGCAATAGCCTTAAAATTACCCCCACCAATATTCGTTTAATAATTGCCAGTTTATCTCTGCTATTGTAGGTAATATCATGAATCAGTCTTGTTAAACTCTGCTTTTATTATGGCTTGCTCTTTAGGGAATATATTGCAAAGCATCCCAAGTTTTAAAATTCATCATCTATTTCATAGCGGTTCTTGTACTGTCAGGAAATCTCTATTTCTAAAGCATTTTGAATTGATGGACTAATCCAAAATTACATGTCATTTATCAGTATAAATATTATTTTATCTTTTTGGCACCTAGTAAGTCTGGGTAAAGACCATCTGAACTTATTTTGTTTTAGGGTAAATTCAAACCAACAATAGCATAGCCTGCTTGACAGCTTTTAGTTTTCTTTTTAAGTATGAACCAATCAAACAACAAAATTAAATCAGGGATATCCAAGGGAGAATCTAGAAGGTCCATGCAAGGACCTTCATTTCTGCTCAAGGACATTTAATTCTGCTCTGATCTAGATTATTTCCTTCTTTCTACTTGTTCTGGGCTTTGTTTGTTGTTGTTTCTCTAGTTCTTGTAGATGTCGGGTTAGGTATTTTATTTGAAATGTTTCTATAGTTTTTAGGTAGACCTGTATTGCTATGAACGTCTCTCTCAGGACTGCTTTGCTATGTCTCATAGGTTTTGAGCTATCGTATGTTCATTTTCATTTGTTTCCAGAAACTTTTTTTT
This sequence comes from Mormoops blainvillei, assembly GCA_004026545.1. Taxonomy (NCBI): domain Eukaryota; kingdom Metazoa; phylum Chordata; class Mammalia; order Chiroptera; family Mormoopidae; genus Mormoops; species Mormoops blainvillei. The sequence continues at coordinate 6,740 of PVJD01012310.1, forward strand.
TTTCCTGGATCTCATTATTAACCCATTCATTGTTCAATAGTATATTATTCAGTCTCCTTGAGCTTGAATATTTTTTAGTTTTTTCCTTGAAGCTGATTTCTAGTTTCAAGCACTTGTGTTCTAAGAAAATGCTTGATATGATTTCAATTTTCTTACATTTTTGAGGCTTATTTTGTGCCTTATCATGTGGCCTATCTTTGAAAATGTTCTATGAGCATTTGAAAAGAATGTTTATTTTGCTTCTTTGGGATGAAAAGTTCTGTATATATATATATAATGTTAAGCCCATTTGATCTACTGCACTATTCAGTGTTACCATATCCTTGTTGATACTTTGTTTGGAAAATTTATCCATTTTTGACAGTGAGCTGTTAAAATTCCCTACTATATGTGTGTTGCTGTTATAACTTTCTTGAAGTCCTCCAAGATTTTTCTTATATATTTGAGCACTCTTATATTGGGTGCATGTATATTTATAATGTTTATGTTTTCTTGATGGATTCTTCCCTTGAGTATGATGAGGTGTCTTTCTGTGTCTCTTTTTGTGGTTTTTGTTTTGAAGTTAATATTGTCTGATATAAGTATTGCTACCTTGGCTTTTTTTTTTTCTGCCCATTTGCTTGGAATTTTTTTTCCAACTTTTCAATTTCAGTCTGTGTATGTCATTTGTTCTAAGGTGGATCTCTTGTAGACAGAATATGTGTGGGTCATGTGTTCTCATCCATTCAGCTACCTTATGTCTTTTGATTGTAACATTTAATATGTATACATTTAAGGTTATTTTTGATAGATACTTATTCATTGTCATTTTTCCCCTGTATACTTATGTTCTCTCTCTCTCTTACTTTTACTCTTTTTCTTCATCTTCTAAAGCAGTCCCCTTATCATGTCTTGCAATGCTGGTTTGGCAGAGGTTATTTCTTAGCCTTCTTTTGCCTGGGAAGCCCCTTATTTCACCTTCCATTTTATTTGAGAGCCTCCTGTGTAGAGTAGTGTTGGTTGCAGGTCTTTGCTTTTCATTATTTGGAATATTCCTTACCATTTCCTTCTGGCTTGTAGTGTTTCTGTGAAGAAGTCAGCTGCTAGCCTTATCAGAGCTTCTTTGTATGCTACTTCCTGTTTCTCCCTTGCTGCCTTTAATATTCTCCTTTTGTCTTTTATATCTGCCTTTTTAATTATGATGTGTCTTGCAGTGGACCTCTTTGGGTTCCTCTGATTGGGACCTTCTGTGCTTCCTGGACTTGTGTGACTTTTTCACTCCTCAAATTAGGGTAGTTTTCCATTATTACTTTTTCAGACAGGTTTTCTATCCCTTGCTCCTCTTCTCCTTCTGATATCCCTACTATACTGATATTATTACATTTCTTGTTTTCCTGCATCTCCCTTGACCCCTCTTCATTAATTTTGTGTCTTTTTTCATTTTCTTGCTCTTTCTGAAAGCTTTTTTCTATCATGTCCTCCAGCTTGCTATTTTGATCTTCTGCTTCATCTAGCCCACTTTTGATTCCTTCTACTGTGTTATTCAATTCAGAAATTGTATTCTTCATTTCCTCCTGGCTCTTATTGATAGTTTCTGTTCCTTTTTCATGCTATATAGTTCCCAGTAAGTTCTGTCTAGCTTCCCTGTAGATTTTTGTTATCTCACTGAGCTCATTGAGCTTCCTTATATTCATCCTTTTGAACTCAATATTTGATAGTTTACTTGCCTCTATTTCATATGTACTCTTTCTGGTGATTTCTTTTTTTCCTTTTGATTGGAGGGGTTTTTTTGTCTCCCCATTTTAGGTGACTCTTCTTGTTTTCTTCTGCCTCTTAAATTGATCTGCTTTGATTCCCTGTCTTTGTGGTGTGAACTTCTGTGGTAGAAGTCCTGTGTGATTCATTGGTGCAGTCTCCTTGATCTCCTGAATTTGATGCACTTGGAATGCTCTTTATGCCATTTATGTTTGCTTTATGGATGTAATTGGGTTTTGACCATTATTGGGTCATTATTTAGTGAGTCCTTCCCTCCAGTTGGTTGACTGAAGGTCACTCCACCCTCCCTGTCTTGTATGCTGTTGTGAAGGTGCTGCCAGAAAAAAACACAAAGCCCAGGAAACAAACCTACACCCACAAGAATAACTCACACCCACAATCCCATTATCAATAGCAAATGAACCAGTATTTGTAAGGGGGTAAAGAGATTTGACTATTATAAGGAAGAAGAGTGAATATGAGATGATCTTCTGATAGAAAAAGGATTTTGAGAGGGTTGAAGGAGGAGCACTAATAAGAGTAGGGAATCAGAGTACTGCAAAGAGAGAAAGTAAAACTTACATCATAAATAAAAAAGGGACTAAAGAAAATGGAATGGAATAAGAGAAGGGAAGCTTATAGTATTAGGTTTAAACAGAAATTTTTAAAAAATAAAATAAAGTGAGAGAAAGAAAAAGAAAAAAGTAAATAAATAATAAAAATATATAGGAACCTAATTAAAGGAAAAGATTCACCTTAGCACTTATCAACAACAAATGAGTTAAATTAATATAGGTGGGATGGAAATAAGAGAGAAAAAAGAAAGAAAGAAACAAAAGCTTTAGAGATGTCTAGAGGAAAGGGAAGTGATTTTGAGATGATAAAGGGAGCAGGAATACTAAAAGTGAGAAATGACAACCAGACTAAAACAGGGAAAAATTAAAATTTGAGACAAAAAGAAAAAGAAAAAAGAAAGAAAAGGAAAAAAGATCAGGATGAAAGAGACAAAAGAAAAAAAGACTAAGACAAATAAAAGTTAAAATTTGAGACAAAAAAAGAGTAGGAGAGTGGAACAGTAAACTTTGAGATTTGAAATACAAAAACAGTGAAGATCTAGAGATAAATTGAAAAAATTCAACAACTTATCCACAACCAATGACCAAAGATTGCTAAAGGTGGAGAGAGAATGTGGGTATTTTAAGAGAGGGGGGAAAATGTTAAATGATCATTGTCAAGAAACTTGGTTTTGAGAGGCTGGATGGGGGAGAAATAGTGAGAGTGCTGAATGGAAATAAGTTATAGCAAGAGAGAAAAAAAAATTTTAAATGAAAATAATAAGAGGAAAGAAGAAGATAAAATGGAGTAAGAGGAGGGAGGAGCAAAATATGTGAACTGAAATAAACTATAATGTAAAATCTAGTGACTTAACATGCACAAACTTGAAAGACAAGAAATGAATGTTAAAGAGCTATGCAGGAAAGAAAATATCACAAATCATGGAGAAGACCATGGTGGATTTTGTCTTAGTAACATCTAGTATTTACCACTGTTTTTTCTTTCTGGATCCACCTCTGGTGATGTCAGATTGTGCCCCAGTCTGACCTTAGGGTAGCCTGTTTGAGACTACCAGGAATCTACTGTCTGTGGCTGACCACTTCCATTGTTAATCTAGTCACTCTTCACTCAGCAGTCAGGCTTAAGCACCATGGGTGGGACAGAGTCCCTCCTGGGGGCAGGGCCATTGCTTCCTCTCAGGCTGCTGCCACTAGGAGGAGAGTGGTCTGCCTTAGCAAAATGGCTCCTGCAGTATGAAGAATGACTCAGGACCTGAATCCCAGTGGCTACTCTCTAGTTCTCTCCCTAAATCCTCCATCCCCAGTCTCTCCTCAAGCATCTCCAGTCCACTCTGCCTCTCCTTTGCTGGAACCCAAGGTAAGTAGCTACCAATAAAAATGTATGCATTGGCACTTTAAATGGCTCTTTGCATCTCTAGCTGTCCATCTCTGGCAGAGAGAAACCCTGCTGCTTTTTGCAGTTGGATGTTATCTGTGTACTTTTCATGCTCTGGTGCTGTAGGCTAGGGATCCCAGTTTAGGGGTTAGACCCCACACTTCTCAGGGGAATCCATCTGGCCACTTAAATACCCCTCGGGCACTTCAGTGGCTGTCTGTGGGAACCCAGCCTGCCCTCTCATGACTCCACCTCACTCTATCAGTACATTGTGTTGAAGCTGTTTCTTCTTTCTGTCTGTGGTTATAAGGCTTCTCTCTCAAGATGATTTCTCCACAATTTCGTTGTAATTTCAGATTGGTCCTGGGAGGAGGTTAGTGTAACTTCTACTCACTTGTCCACCGTCTTAGCTCTTCTGGATACAATGTTTCTCATTTTTACCACTTACTTTAGTTGAATACAATTTTATATGCATAATTTTTAATTTAAACAAGTGATCAAAATAGTGGAATCTTGTTTGAGTGATAAAAAACAATAGAAAATTCAGTTTAATTAAAAAAATTTAACCCTGGCCATGTACAAACCAAAATATTGTGTTGACACTAGTTTATATTTTAAACTAAATTTTTAAAGACTCTGGATCATGCCTGAAAAATGTTATCTTCTTTTCATTTGAAGATAATGCCTTCTTTTCTTAAAACCGTAATAATAAAACATATTATGTAAACATACTTTTAGTGTTCACAAAATGCAACATATATTAATAACTTTTCCTATATTTATTTCTTATATTTTGACTATTTATCTGGACTAGAGAGTCCTCTAATGTGCACATAAAAAAGTGAATGACTCTTTTCATCAGGTAATCACTAATTTCTTAAGAGGGGAGGAAAGAAAGGAAGAGGAATTAAAATGGCTGCTTCATATAAATATGACATTAACATTGAAAAAGGATAATTATGTTCCCTCTGAAAAAAGAGGAAATAAGGTTTATAGATAGAAAAATAGATTTTTAAATATACACATATAAAATGGTTTCATTAAAATTGGTTTAAGTCCTTGAAAATTTTATCAATTACTTATTAAAAAGCCAGGACTTATTAATTCCCAAAGTAAGGAAGCAAAGGAGGAGGTTATCACCAACATTAAGCAAAAGCACTTTCTTATTGTTCTAAAGTGCCTCTCAAGTAAACAATCTTATGTCAAACTTCCCCAAAGTGGCTATTACAATTTCAAATTGTCCCTGGTGAATTTGTGCCACTTGTAGAGATTAGCACACACATTTGTGTTACAGTGAGAAAAGCTGAATGAAACAGGTCTTGGGTTTGGAAGAAATACGGTTTTGAAACCAAACAACTAGTGGGGTCCCACCACCTACCACCCATAGGCAATAACTCCAATGATAGAGTCCCATAGAAAGGAAACTGGTATTTTTTATTTACTTAAAAATATACACAGTAGATTTCTTGATGCCTACTGCCCCCCTGCCACTGGCGGAACATGAAGACAGCTGGTGGCTTCCCACTGCTTTGCATGAAGGGGAGGGGGCACAGGGCTTGTCACTGGGTTGCTGCACCTCCCAGGACTTGCATTTGGGGACTGCTGGTCCAAATCTCCTCTCCCCTCTGAAACCTCCTTCTAACTGGCCCTGTGCCTAGTACCCACAGTGCTCCTGGTTAGGTCTGAAGTGCTCCAGGAAGGGTGCAGGATCTGACTCCCTCCCAGAAGTGCTGGGGCTATAGCTGACAGGCCTGCACCAGTGTGGGTCACAAATGAGTGGCAGTGACCTCATCTTCCCTCCTGTTAAGGGGCACAGGGCTTTCCAGGCCTTCACCAGAAGCATGGGCCACAGGTAGGAGGCAACCTTTGCTGCTTTGCATCTGTGGAAGAGGTGTGGGGCTTGCTGGCCTGAACCTCTCTGAGCCCACTGGCCCAAGCCTTCACCCTGCCTTCCTACCAGAAACCTGCTCCACTCCTGGACAGGCAGGTCCTGGAGCACTATGGAAAGGGCACTGGGAATCCCTCTGGCTAAGCCTCTGGCTCAGGAACCTAGGACCCAGCCATAGACCCGCCAGCCAGGGGGTCAGGGAGTAAAAGCAGGTGGCATTTGCACACATTCTACTTTTAAAGACAGCCTCACCATAATTTCCCACAGAGTGAAAGTAGATGGGAGGTTATGTCCCTCTCATCCAATTGTCTTCCTGCTTTTGGCACCAGCCCTGTATGCCTCTTTTGTGCTGTGTCATGTGCACATCATCCAGGTTGCACTCATATGCCATCCTCAGTACTTCACCCACCCCCATTTCTGGGGGAGAGTTTCTCTGTTTACAGTTTCCCCCTTTAATGTTTGTAATCTTATAAGGGCAGATGGACGAAGGTCTCATTCTTCTGTAATTACTTCCTGCTGGTCAAAGGAATGTAGTGCTACCTATTCCGGACATCCCTAACAGAGGGGATCTAGAGTGGAGGGGAGCCTTCATGCACAGGAGAAGGATGTTGCAAAATCAAAGTCTGTTGGTTGTCCCTGGAAAGCAGTATGTGCAATATCCAAAGGATGGTATTACCAGATGAGTTGGTATCCTTATCATATTCTGGAGGCAACGAATTTGGCAAGAGGGTTAGAAGACACAATCAATACCTCAACAACTAAATAACAAAGGCAGAGCCTAATTCCACAGTGTCCTTGATTAAGACATAAAATGACTTCCTTGGAGGAAGGTGTGCAAGGTGTGTCACACCTGTCTGAAGCCTTACTGCCTACTATACTCAACTTAAATTAGGCTTAGGGTAATATCCTGAGATTCCCCCCTTTAACACTTCTGGACTCTTTCTATCCAAACTAATAAGACAGAAAAGAAAGAAGTTTTAAAGCAAAACCAATACACTGCCCCATATTTCACCAATTCAACCATTTAATTCAGCCAAACCACTGGTCCCAGGAGGCTGTGATGCAGGTGGGTTTGTAAAGTGGGGCCTGCACCTTTTCTGAGTCCACAAGACTATGTTTTGAGATGTTCAGTTACAAGTTATTTGCTGGAATGATGCTACTAAACAGTGATAATTTGATATCATTAAGGTAAACCAGTTCAACTCTCAAGTGAAAATAAACTTTGAGGATAGTTAGCTGCACTAGAGTCTGATATTCATGACTGAGCATTGTGATTTTCCTTAAAACCTGGTTCCCCTCCCTAAGATCACCCTCATTAGCCTCAAAAAAACTGCCAGTTTTCAATTTTGCCCGACATTTGCATAAAACCTATAAAAGCAGCACTGACCACATAGGCTTTTTAAAATCTGCTCTGCTGGAACTTCTATAAGGAACCTTCATATTGACCCTTAGATAGCCCTTCAGGACATACAAGTCAAGCCCCACAACTGCCATTCAGCTTTGCATGCAATACCTGTGTTCCTCAAGTCCCCAAAGTTCCCATGTTGTCTTAAGGTTCTTCCTGACCATCTTTCAGGAAAACAACCTTTGCTCCTTTCCTAGAAAGACTGCCATAACTCCCCACACGCCGTAGAGGCCAGGGACGTGGCGGTCATTATGTTTGCTCTTGTTGCTAATGGTGTGTCCACACTTCCTTTGGACACACGGGCAGGGAGCAGCCAGGGAGCACTAAGGAGGAAAGCCCTTGTGTCAGCCGTGCCCACCCGCTCGCTTCCTCTCCACCCCGCCCAACCTTCCCATGCCCTCTGCCAACTATGCAGGGCGCTGAGCGCACTTTTTTAGCTTCCAGCCAATCTTTGTTCCCCAAAACTTTCTGGTAACAACCAGAGCCCAGGCATGCCTCTTTCAGGTATGACATTTCAGTCAAAATCTTGGTTATTAAAATCAAAATTTGAGACCAGTCTTACTGGTTTCACGCAAAGAAATTTTATATCATTACTCATTAACAATGCCAAATCCTAGAGGGATCAGTTAGGGAGAAAAATACTATGCAGGAAAGAAAATCCTTGTCTTTCCAATATCCAACAAAATTGCATTTCCATGCCTTATATCTTTCATTACTTTATTTACTAACCTAATATGAAGTTTTAACCCTTAGAAAAGTCAATTTCTTTTCAAACCAGAAACAAAACAGAAATGCAAAGCAAAGACAGAGTTCCAAAACAAGATAAGAAGGGACTAAAACTACCCTTAGGATCTTGTCTCCCACAAATGAGTCACACTAACTGGTCACACAGAGTACCCCTTCTCAGGTCCCAAAAGCATGAAGCAACCCCCAATGGTAGACACATTCTCTCACCTCAGCCCGCTTTCACCAGCACCAGATGACCTTTGCTAGGTACAGAAGGTACACATCGCTAAATGGCAGAGATATGTTCTCACCTCAGCTGGATTCTACCTAAGCTGGATTTTCACCAATGGCATGAAGCTCCAAGATAGAGGCATTCTCTCACCTACTGACATCCACTGGTCTCCTGGCAGAGACATGACCTCACACCAATTGGTGTCAGGGCAGAGACAAGCTCTCTCACCCTAGTAGGATCTAACCAGTACCAGACAACTTTTCTTAGGTCCAAATGGCACAAATCCCCAAATGGTAGAGATGTACTCTCACACCAACTGGTACCAGAAACAATCTTTACAAGGTCCACATGACATGAAGCCCCAAACAGAAGAGACAGAGGATTTCAAGTGTAAACAAAACAGCTAAGTAGAGTTCTACTTAGAGTTCTGAAAAGATCAGAAATCAAGAAACAAAACAAAACCTAAAGCAAAGAATAGCTGAACCCAAGCACTGAGTTTTCTTTCCTTTCAAAAAAGAATTTGGCCTCTAAACCTGCACAAACCTTCTTACTCACTCAGGAATAACTATAACTCACTTTCTATCCTTGTCCTTTTTAACAATGTAACAGGCCACACTCACATTCATTCTCTGGCAGCTAGAAGTCCCTAAATCAGTGAACACATCCATAAAGTAAAGGAATGTTGTCACTTTGCATTGGGTCCCACTATCTTCTTCAGAAAGAGAAATTGCAAATCTCCTTCCAGAGTGCAGGTCCAGCTGTCCTTTTCAGCACCAACCACAGCAGTGTACTTAAAATTCTGCTCAGGCAGTGCCCATTTTATTTGTGCGTGGTGAATCCAAGGCTTAATTCCTGTGAGTTTTAGAGAAGAATGTGTTGTCAGTAGGATATTATAGGGACCAGACCGTTGATTGGCTAACTGCTATCAAGGTTCTTGAGTCTTCCAAGTTTTTAGTAAGACTTGGTCCCCAGTTGAAATGAGGGTAAGGACTTGTCAGGTGGGTAGATGGACCTGCAATGGGAAAACTTGTGCAGAATGGTTAGTGTTTGCCCTAAATATTGTACATTTTGCTTAATTTTCCACTCATGCACCAAATCTGGGGGTGGCACTCCCAGAACTGAAATTTGGAAGGGTCTACCAAAACTATTTCAAAAGGGTTTAACTGAAGCCCACTTCTGAGTCCTGCCCTAATCTGGAGCAAAGCAACAGAAAATGTCTGGTGCCATTTCAAATGTCTCCTAGCATACGTTGGCCAGGGTCTTTTTTATTGTGTGATTCATTTTCTGTCTTTCCCATAGTTGGAGGTTTCCAAGATGCATGTAGTTTCCATTTTATTTTCAGTGCCTTCCAACCTTTAGGGAGATCTCTGAAATGAATGATTGTCCATTGTTACTCTGAATGCTGTGAGGAAGTCTGAACCTAGCAATTATTTCTTTAAGTAGAAGTTTTGCTACCTCAGTCACCTTCTCAGTTTTAGTGGGGTATGCCTCTACCCATCCAGAAATGTGTCCCCAAAAACTAATAAAAAATTGAAATTCCCTTTGGTTTTAGGCATTCGCATAGTCTACTTGCCAGTCTTTAAATGAGCATAACCCTTTGTATTGTACTCCCTTTTTTGCTGGGGTGCATTCTGTCTTAGGGTTGTTTTTGACACATATTTGGCAGATTTGGGTGACCCTCTGAACAGTGCTTTGTAAATGAGGGCTCTTCAGATGTGGCCTAATGAGGTCCATCAAAGCATCCCTTCCATAGTGGGTCCCTTCATGTGGGTGTTTGAGGATGGGATGCACTAGAGCCTTGAAGAACAAAACCATTCCATTGGTACTGATCTTCCATATGGAATTGGAATCAGTGTTACTGAATCCCATTCATCGGCCCATTCCTCATCTCATTCTGTGTAATGAGGTCTAAATGTTGAAAATCCAAGGAGGGGATCAAAACCTGTAAGCACGGTGGCCCTCTGGATGGTTGTCTGGTTGCTTTATCAGCAGTTTTGTTTCCCTGGCTTGTTTGGGAACTATCCCTTCAGTGTCCTGTGCAGTGCATTATAGCAGCCTGGCTCAGTTGATTCGTTACATCTAACAATTGTAAAATCTCCTCTGCATGTTTAATGTCCTTGTTCCTCGGAGTTAAGAGACCTCTCTCCTTTCCATATTGCTCCATGGGCATGGACTACCATGAAGGCATATTTGGAGTCTGTGTAGATGTTAACCTACTTTCTCTGGGACAGCACTAAGGCTCTTGTCAGGGCTACCAACTCTGCCTCTTGTTCTGAGGTTCCTGGCTCAAGTGCTTGGGATTTGATTATCTTGTCTATGGTGACCACTGCATACCCAGCTCATCATTGGCCATTGTCCATGAAGCTGCTCTCATCTTTGTACAGCTCCCAGTCTGGTGTCACCAATGGTTGGACCAGTAGATCTGGCCTGTTAGAATAAACTTTGTCAATGAATTCCAAGCAACCATCCTGGAGGGCTTAGTTTCCTTCCATTTCTGGGACAGAGTGGGTGGATTCAAAGTTGTGATAGTCAGCAAGGTAACATTTGGGTTGTCCAACAGAATGGTCTGGTATTTCCCTATGCACTTTTTCTGTTTCAGTAGAGTTAGGACCTGGTGTGGTACCAATACCATAGTAAGCTGTCCCAAACTGAACTTCTCAGCTTCTTATAAGATGTCACAGGTAACTGCCACTGCTCTAAGGCATGGTGACTATCTCTTTGTTGTGTGATCCAACTTCTTTGAGAGATAGGCTATGAGTCTGGGAATGTTTCCCAGAGTTTGGGTCAGTAAACACAGTCCAATCTCCTGCCTTTTATGAATGTATGATTTGAAAGGCTTCTGTAAATTGGGCAATCCTAGCACAAGAGCCTAAAACAGCTTTATTCAAGGTATCAAATGCTACCTGACAATCCCTTGTCCATTTAAAATGTTCAAAGTCCAGTCTTTTCAAGGAATCATACAATGGCTTTGCTGAGTCCAAAGTTTAGAATCCAAATTCAGTAGAACCCTGCAATCTGTAAGAACCCACGAAGTTGCCTCCAGTTTTCTGGGATTTTCAGTGTAGCAAAGGCTTGTTTTCTATCCACCATCAAGCTCCTAGTGCCCTGTTTCAGTTGAAATCCCTGGTATACTAACTCCTGTTGCAAATCTGGGCCTTTTAAGGTGATACCTGATATCCCCTTTTTGCCAAATGATTTAGGACTGCAATGGTGTTGAGCAAACAGTCCTGGTAAGTGTTGCTAGTTATTAATATATCATCTGTTACAGAAGAACTCCTATTTTCAATAGAATATACATTAGGTCCTTGTCCAATACTTCACCAAATATAGTCAGGGAGTTCTTAAATCCTTGTGTCAGCACAGTCCAGCAGTATTGGAATGGGGCTTTTTTTTTTCCAGGTCCTACCATGCATAGGCAGGCAGTAATTGAGTCTGTTCATCTATTGGGATGCAGAAAAAGGCAGCCTTCAAGTCTAGCACTGAAAACCATTTGCTATCCCCAAGCACCATGGTCAACAGAGCATAGGGGTTGGACACCATAGGATGAATGTCCTGAACAATGTCATTTATGGCTCTAAGATCATGTACAAATCAATATTCATCAGAGTGAGGCTCTTGGGCTGGCAAAATGGGAGTGTTATAGGAAGACTAGAATGAGCAAATTAGTCTCAATTTTAAGAATTTCTGCAATGCTGGCTGAATCCCCTCTAAAACCTTCTTTTTAAGGGGATACTGTTTCTCTTGCAGGATCATGTCCCCTCTTTTAGGTTAACTTTTATGGTTTGGACATTAATCACTTTACCTGAGGTTCCATAAGCCCAAACAGTTTGATCAAACTGTTCATAGATCCCAGGTGGGAGGAGTTCACCTTGGGACTTTCTAGGCAAGTCAAGAGTGCCTGGTGCTGGAAAGCTTGTTCCAGTGGGACCCCTATATGTAGTTGCTGCTTTTCAGGAGAAAAAGTCATTTGTGCATGCAATTTGCAAAGTAAATCTCAGCCCAGCAGTGGAATAGGGCAGTCTGGTATGTAGAAAAAAACTATATGTGATCTTTTGATCCCCAAGCTGGTATTCTAGGCATTGAAGGTATGCCTGTTTTTGTAACTGTCCAGTCACTCCAGTAACTGTTACTGTATCTGAAATTTCCTTGGTTACTTTGATATTCAGCACTTGGTATATAGCTCCTACATCTATGAGAAAAAAATTGACTTGTTCCTCACCATCAGCTGTACTCAGGGCTCCTGTGGGGAAATAGTAATAGGTCGGGAGATGTCCAAGGGAGCCCTGGGTCTCATTCATCAGCAGGCTTCCCTTGCCTTTTTGGCATTTCCCAACAAGGGTTTCCTCCCTACTTTCCCTTTGGAATTTTGGGTACTTCTTTCTTCAATGGCCCTCCTCGTGGCAATAGGCACATTTATTTGAACCCAGTGGGCCTCTCTTTTTCTCTTTAGGGTCCCACCTTTTCTTCTGGTCTTGCCACCCTGTTTCTAGAAACACTGTGGCCTATTTTATCTCCCTTGCTTCCTGGGCATTGTAGGCTTTAAAGGCTATGCCCACTAGCTGAGAGGCATTCATTTCCAATGCACTGTCTAAACCCTGGAGTCATGTTCATCATCCACACATTCTCTGGTGCTTGTGTATCAGCATCAGTGTGCTTTCTATAGGTCGGATAGATCCTCTCCAAAAGTTCATAAGGGTCCTCATCTGGCTTTCACTGAAGAGTCTGTATGAGTAAAAGAGAGCTCTTTTACTTAGGCAACTGCTTCTCAAGCCCTTCTATTATGCACTTCCTGTAATGTTGCAGTAAGGCTAGGCCCTTACTATTTGGGCTCCAGTCAGGCTCTGTCAAGGGAATTGCCCCAGCGGAGTTGGGGGTGGGGGGTCCCATAGGGATTCTCTTGGTGGAGACATTGGGCCTCTTTACTAGCCTTATTTATAACCAGCTGCCTCTCATCCACTGTTAACAAGATATTTAGGAGAGCCTACACCTCTACCCAGTTTGGATGATGAGTGGCAAAAATGGATGCAATAAGAATTCTTCCAATTCGGTAAGTCCGAAGTGGAGAATGGAGTATGGGCCCAATAGCAGTAGCCAGCAGGCTGGCCTTGCTGATTTACTCCACCTATAGGGTACTGCCTCAAAGGAAACTGCCTTGATCCAGCCAGAGTGGCTCCCCAGCCAAATTGGATGCCCTGATGGGCCTTTCAGGGGGAGACTCACCTTTTGTCATACCAAGGTGGGACTGTTGCCTCTTTGGGCTCCATTTCAGAGGTAGTTTGCAGTGGGGATGATGGAGGGCATTAATGAGACCTATTTTCTCATTCTCCTTTTCTTCTCTGTACTATCAGGAAGAGGTTTAAGGTCCTTTCCCTTCCCTGCACCATTATGTAGACCTCTGTCTCTGGTGAAATCCTATTATGCAATGACATAGATGCCTTGACATAATGGATTTCATCCCATTTATGTAGCTGTTCTCTATACTGTCCCTGTTGCATAATAGTGCAGTAATCTAGGGAACCATCCTTGGGCCACCTTTCTCCATAATCCAAAATGTACGTAGGCCACACAGTATTACAGTAATAAACCAATACTTCCTTGTATATTGGATAATAGCTGTATGTACCCCAGTCCGTTAAAATTCTACTCAGTGGGTTCCCTCCAGGACCAGCCCAGGATGGACCCTGCTGACTTGGCTATTTAATAGGCCCAACCCTATGACCAAAAGACGCCAGGCAACCTGGAAACATGCAGAGAAAACTAGCATCCATGACTCCATTATTCTAGTAAATGCTCACAAGCAAGTTTCTCTCCAACCAATCTTGCAATCAGTGAACCCAATCAATGGACTTGCCAAAATTTGGCCAGTTCTCACCCAGACCCCAGTTAACAACCCTAAAATTCAGGTGACCTTTCCTCCTTTCCAGAATCTGTTCCTTCCCCAAACTCATTTTCTGTCCACCTGCCAGGCATGTTTAGACGGCTGATGCCACCAGCAACTGCAGAGACCCACAGTCCTGCTCCACAGGAGGGGTTGACCTGCCACAAGCAGCTAGGGCCCCGTGTTGGGTACCACTATTGTAACCAAACAACTAGTGAGGTCCCACTGCCTACTGCCCACGAGCAATAACTCCAGAGACAGAGTCCAGTGGAAAGGAAAACGGAATTTATATTTACTTAAATATATACACAGATTTCTTGATGCCCGCCCCCTACTGCTGGAAGAACATGCAGGCAGCTGGCAGGTGGCCTCGCAGTGCCTGTGCATGGCTTTACACACAGGGGAGGGGCAGGGGGCTTTTTGCCCAGGTGTGCTGCCTCCCAGGACCTACCTCCTGGGACCTACCAGCACAAATCTCCTCTCCCCCTGCCATCCCCTTCTTACCAGCCTAGAGCCCAGCACCTGAAGTGCTCCTGGTCAGGCCCAAAGCAGTCAGGCAGGAGCATGGAGCGCGACCATGCCCAGCTGCTCTGGAACCATAGGTGACAGGTCTGCACGGGCGTGGGCTGCAGGCAGACAGCAGCCACCTCAGCTTCCTGCCTAGGATGGGCCGTGGGCTGGTGGCAGTTGCTATGGTTTCCCACTTGGGGAAGGGGTGCGGGGCTTGCTGACCTGAACCTCCCTGAGCCTGCGAGCCAAGCCTTCCTCTGCTACCCTACTACCCAAAACCTGCTGCGCTTCTGGACAGGCAGTTACTGGAGCACTATGGCAGGTACTGGGAATCCCTCCAGCTAAGCTCTAGGAACCTCAGCCTCCTTCCATGAACACACCAGCTAGGGGATGGGGGAGCAAAAGCATATGGCATTTGTGCATGCTCCACTTTTAAAGACCCCCCTCCATAATCCCCCATGTGGCAGAGGTAGATGGGAGGGTATGTCCATCCCATCCAATCACTTCCCTAGCTTTTGGCTCCAGCCCTATGTACCTCTGTCTTGCTGTATCATGTGTGCATCTCTCCCAACTCCACTGTTGCCAGGACGATGCATGCACATGCCATCTTTGGAGTTTCTCTTCCCGTCCCCATTTCTGGGGTTGCAGTTTCCCCCTTTACTGTTTTAGTTTGAGGAGTCCTCACGAAAAGTTGCAGTAGTGAAAGGATGGTGACTGTGTAAATTTTTGTCTTGGAATTTGGACAAAGGGCAGTTGTCTCCAATTAGGGCTGAATAAAAAAAGGTAACAGATTTCGGGGGCACAAAGATAAGACAGAGCAAGTCCTTCTAAGTTTTGAAATGATTACCTGACACAAAGTTTATCCAAAGGACAAAATTCATCCAAGGAATGAGTCCTTCTGAACTCAGCCCATGGGGCAGCTCGGATGGACTTATGGGGCATTTGCTTGTCTTTTCCTACACCTGATTTTAGCCAAAAGGCTGAGAAACAATTGTTCTTTCCTTATATACTTTTCCTCTGATAGATAAACAGCACTCAAGATGATAGGCAGGCTATAGAACTGGTGTTAGAAGGTTAGGAAATGATTGTCAAAGTTTACCAGGTTTACTAATATAATCAGTAACTAAATGTCTCAGAGGATCTATTGCTAGGAAAACAAACTACACATTGCTGAAGGTTCTCAGCAAAATGTCAGAGCTCAATGCAGTATGAACTCATCTCTGCCCATGAACAGGGTTCTTAGATTTGTGTACTGTTACTGAGTTGAGGTACTGGTTCATATCAAGAAAACTTCACAGGAGTCTTGGTGAAACTCCAATTTATCAATGTCCTCCAGCCAAAGACTACCAGAAACACACCTGTTATTGAGCAAGTTGGCTTTATTACTAATTGCAACAAGGTTCCTAAGAACCTTCTTCCATCTTCCTTGGGATGACTTCTCCAGGTGTACAGTTTGGGGAGAGATGCTATGTATAGGGTAGAAGACCTTTCACAATAATAAAAAAGACCCTAACCACAAAACCATCAAGCAGTTCTTTCCAGACGGAATTCTACAGTCATTTTAGGATTTCCTGCTTAAACCACACCTAACATTTTTCTTTTTAATTAAATTTTTCATTTTTAGATAATTATAGCCTCTCCTGCATTGTAAGAAATAATAGCGGTAAACCCAGTGGTTAACATCTTGCAGAACTATAGGATAATACTACAACCAGCATATTGACATTGATAGTTATGACACAGAACATTTTGATCACAAGCATTCCTTGGCTACCTTCTTGTAATCATATCCGCTTCTCTCCTACTCCTACCACCATCTTAATCCCTCGTACTACTAACCTGTGTTCTCCATTTCTATATTTTTGTGATTTCAAAGATTTTATATAAATGGAATTATACTTTATATAATCTTCAGAGATTGGCTTTTCTTAATAGCATGATTCCCTGGAGATTTATTAAAGTTATTGCATGTATCAATTGTTTACTCCTTTACATTGCTGAGTAGTGTCCCATGGTATGTATATGTCACAGTTTATTTAATCATTGAAGGGCATCTGGCTTCTTTCCCATTTTTGTCATTAGAAATAAAGCTGCTTTAAACATTCATGTACAGGTTTTTCTGTGAACATACATTTTTACTTCCATGGGATAAGTTTACGGGAGTGAAATTGCTGGGTTGTGAGGTA
Source organism: Mormoops blainvillei (assembly GCA_004026545.1). NCBI lineage: Eukaryota > Metazoa > Chordata > Mammalia > Chiroptera > Mormoopidae > Mormoops > Mormoops blainvillei. The sequence continues at coordinate 23,249 of PVJD01012310.1, forward strand.
GTTGCATGTTTAGTTTTTAAAGAAACTGCCAGATTTTTTTCTGGAATGACTGTATCATTTTTGTTCTCACTTGCAATGTATAAGTGATCCAGTTTCTCCTTCCTTATTTTAGCCATTCTAATAAGTATGTAGCTTTATCTCATTGGAGTTATAATTTGCATTTCCCTAATGGCTAGTGCTGTTGGACAACTTTTCATGTGCTAATTTATTATCTATATGCTGTCTGAAATATCTGTTTATGTCTTTTTCCCATTCTCTAACTGGATTATTTTTTTGTTTGTTTTTAACTGCTAAGTTTTGAGAGTTCTTTATGTATTCCAGGTGATTGTTCTTTGTGTGATATGAGGTTTGTAAATATTCTCTACCAGTCTGCAATTTGCTTTTTTATCCTATTAACAGTACCTTTTGCAGAGCAAAAGTTTTTATCTTGATGAAGTTTAGTTTATCAGTTTTTTCCTTTTGTGGATTGTGTTTTTGATGTCAAGTCTAAATTCTCTCTCTAGCTCTACATCCCAAAGATTTTCTTCAATGCCTTTTTTCTAAAAATTTTATAATTTTACCTTTTAAGTTTAGTCCATGATCCACGTTTTTGTATAAGATGCAAGAGTTCAGTCGTATTCTTTTGCCTATGGATATCTAATTGCTCTAGCACCTCCAAAAAATGGTCTTTCCTCTGTTGACCCACTTTTGTACCATTGTCAAAAATTAGTTGGACATATTTGTGTAAATCTGGTTCTTGGTTCTCTATTTTGTCCCATTGACTTATTTGTCTATTCCTTCAGTGCAACACAGCCTTGATAACTTTAGCTATTAGTATTGAAATTGAGTAGATAGATATTTCCCATTTTATTCTTCTTTTTAAAAATGTTCTACTTCCCTTCCCTTTCCACATAAATTTTGGTGTAATCATGTCTATATCTAAAAAAAAAGTTCTGCAAAAATTTTGTTAGAACTGCATTAATCCTGTATCTCAATTCGAGTAAAACCTGACATTTTTCTCTACTGACCTTCCAATTCCACAAACATGGTACCTATCTCCATTTATTTAGAACTTCAAACTATTTTCATTAGCATTTTGCTGTTTTTAGCATACAAATCTTGTAACGTCTTGTTAGATTTACACTTAAGTCTCATTTTATTTTTGAATGATTGCAAATAGGACTGTATTTTTAATTTCAGTGTGTCTACATGTTCATTGCTAGTATATAGAAATACAATTGATTTTTGTATGTTTATCTCGTATCTTGCAACATTGCTAATTTCTCTTGTCACTTCTAGGACATTTTTAGTGTAGATTTCTTGTGTTTTCTATGTAAACAGTCATGTCATCTGCAAATGGGAAGTGTTTTATTTCTTACTTTCTGATTCATATGATGTTTATTTTCCTTCTTACTTTATTTCACTGGACAGAACTTACAGCACTATGTTAAATAAAAGCAGTGAGAGTGGACATTGTTTCTTTGCATTGCTCCCAATTTTAGAAAGAAGACATTCAGTCTTTCATAATTAAACATGTTAGTAGTAGATTTTTTGAGATGATCTTTATCAAAATGCTGAACTCTTTTTTATTCCTCTGTTTATGAGAGTTTTGAGCATGAATAGCTATTAGATTTTTGTCAAATGCTTTGTCTGAATAGATTGATATGCTCATATGATTTTACTTCAATAGCCTATTTACATGAATTACATTGTCTACTTTTAAAACTATTGAACCAATCCTGTATCCATGGAATAAATGCTACTTAGTAATGGTGTAAACATTTTTTTGTATATTGTTAAATTCTATTTGCTAAGAGATTTTGCATCTATTTTCATAAGGAAATGTTCACTGGATTTCACATATAAGTGGAACCATATGGTAATGGTCTTTCTCTGACTGGCTTATTTCACTTAGCATAATGTTCTTCAGGTCCAAATACGCCATTGCAAGGGGTAAAATTCTCCTCTTTTTTACAGCTGAGTAGTATTCCATTGTGTAAGTGTCCCAGGTTGTTTTATTCATTTATTTACTGATGGACATTCAGGCTGCTTCCTTATCATAATGATTGTAAATAATGTTGCAATGAACACAGGGGTGCTTATTTTCTTTCAAATTAGTGTTTTGTGTTTGTTTGAACATGCTTTCAGAAGTGAGATTGTGGGTTCAAAAGGCAGTTCCGTGTTCAATTTTTTGAGGCATCTCTATACTACTTTCCACAGTGGCTGCACCAATCTGCATTCCCACCAACAATGCAGAAAGGGTTCCCCTTTGGTCACATCCTTGCCAGCACTTGTTTGTAGACTCATTGATGATAGCCATTATCAATGGTATGAGGTAAATTCACATTGTGGTTTGAATTTGCATTTCTATGATGATTAGTGATGTTGAGCAACTTTTCATATGTCTATTGACCATCTATATGTCCCCTTTGGAGAAACATATAATGCAATCCTCGCTCATTTTTAATTGAATTGGTTTTTGGTGTTGAGTTTTGTAAGTTCTTTATAAATTTTGGGTATAAACCCCTTATCAGATGTATCGGCAAAAATGTTCTCCCATTCCATTTTTATTTTGTTGATTTTTCCTTTGTTGTGCAAAACCTTTTTAGTTGGATGTAGACACACTTGTTAATTTTTCTTTTGTTTCTATTGCCTGAAGAGATATATCTGATAAAATATTGCTATAAACAATGTCCAAGATTTTCCTGAAATATATTTTCTTCTAGGATTTTTATGGTTTGGGGTCTAACATGTAAGCCTTTAACTCATTTTAAATTTATTATTGTGTGTGACATTAAAAGGTGGTCGAATTTCATTTCTCTGCATGTATCCATCCAATTTTCCCAACATCATTTGTTGAATAAACTATCTGTAGCCCAGTGTATATGCTTGCTACTTCTGTTGAATATTAATTGACCACAAAAGTGTGGGTTTATTTCTGGGTTCTCTATTCTATTCCAGTAATCTATGTGTCTGTCTGTTTGTTTGTTTGTTTGTTTTAATGTCAGGACCATGCTGTTTTGATTACTATGGCCTTATAGCATATTTAATATTAGATGGCATGATTCCTCCAACTTTGTTCTTCTTTCTCAAGGTCACTGTTGCAATGTGGGGACTTTTGTGGTTCCATATACATTTTTGAAATATTTGTTCTAGTTCTGTGAAATACATCATTGATATCTTGAAAGGAATTACATTGAATCTATAGATTGCTTTGGGTAGCATGGACATTTTAGTGAGGTTAATTCTTCTTATCCATGAACACGGTATGTGTTTTTACTTATTTGTATCATCTTCAATTTCTTCCTTGGGAGCCCAGCAAGCCCTCTCACACCTCTGCACTTCCTACCATTCTCATTGTGGTGATGTGGTTTCTTCTATCTGTCATTGGTTATAAGGCTTCTCTTCAATGAGTGTTCAGTTGGTTATTCAGGATGATTTTTCTATAATTCAGCTATAATTCCAGTTTTGTCCTGGGAGGAAGTTAGTGTAAGTTCTACCTGCTCTGGTACCATCTTGGATCTCCTGAGCCATGGATTATTTTGAAGTGTGTTTTTAGTTTCCAAGTCTTTGTAGATTTTCTTATCTTTCTGTTGTTAACTTCTAGTTTGATTCAATTAAAGTTACAGAGCATATTCTGTATGATTTTAATTCTTTTAAATCTCTTGAGATTTTTTCATGGTCCAGAATGTGGTTCATTTTGTTATTGTTCTGTGGTCACTTGACAAGAACGTGTATTCTGCTGTTGTTGAATGGTGTGTTTTATACATGTCTATTGGGTCCTGTAACTTGATGGTGGTTTTTGACTTTTCTATATCTTTGCTGAGTTTTTGTCTATTTGCTTTATAGTTGCTGAGACAGGGCCTTGAAGTTACTGAATATAGTGGGTTTGTCTATTTCTCCTATGAATTATACCAGTTTTTGCTTCACATATTTTATGACTCTGTTATTGGTGCATACACATTTGAACATTGGTATGCATATACATTTAGACATTGATATGTCTTCTTGGTGGATAAACTCTGTCTCTGGAAATTTTCTTTGTTTAGAAGTTTACTTTATCTGATAGTAACAACCAATCCTGATTGTCTTTTTTTTTTTTAATTTATGTTTGCAGGACATACAAGTTTCTCATCCTTTTACTTTCAAACTGCCAATAGTATCATTTGAATGAGTTTCTTATACACATCATACAATTAAGTCCTGTGTGTGTGTGTGTGTGTGTGTGTGTATAATTTAAATTATAGTCTGCCAACCTGTCTCTTAATTGGTTTATTTAGATGGTCTATATTTAGTGTTTTTATAGATTTGTTAGGCACAAGTCTGCCATTTTATTTTATTTTTCTGTTTGTATTATCTATTTTTTCTGCCCTTCTTTGATTATTTGAACACTATTTAGAATTCTCTTTTGAATTACCTCTAGTGTTTTTGCATCTATCTTTAGGTACAGCTTTTTAGTGACTGCTCTAGGTATCACATTATACCTACATTATCACAGTCTATTGGCATCATCATTTTACAAGTTCAAGTGAAGTGTGTAAACCTTACCTCCTTTATGTCCCTTTATCCTCCCCTATTTATAATGTAATTATATTTTAAAATGTCTCTACATTCATTTAGAACCACATCAGTTTTATAGCTTTTGTTTCAATCATCAAACATAACTTAGACACAAAAAGAGAAGAAAAACCTATTGTATTTACCCACATTTTTGCTTATTGCATTTTTTCTTCTTTTATGGTATTCCATGACTCCTTTTTTATTGACTCCTTTCTGTTCAGAGAACTTCTTTTATTCACTTTTTAAAGTAGGTCTTCTGGCAACAAATTCTTAGTTTTCCATCATCTGAGAAGGTCTTGATTTTGCCTTCATACTTAAAAGAATATTTTTGCTGGATATAGGACTCTCAGTAGGTCCTTTCTTTCAACACTTGGAAAATGTTGTGCTACTTCCTTTTGCTTTCCATAAATTCTGATTGGAAATCTGCTATCCAGTAGATTTGGACTGCAGTGTTGCAGGGCACTCATGTGGACATGGGCACTAGGCCAGAAGTCTCCCAAGTTTGAGGCTTCAGCTTCAACCAGATAATTAATGTTTATTCTGTATTCTAGAAATTTATCATGAAATATAATGGAGCATATAATAAAAATTATCTAGTATTTTTTTTATTCAAGTTTCAAAAAATAGCTAGCATTTCTCCCTAGTTCATTAAAACCTGGAAAGATGTAAGCATTGAGCAGGAAATAACTTTTTGTGTGTGTTTCTTTTTAATCCAGCACAGAAAGAAAACTTATGTCCTTGTCTCTGTCCATCTCCATATCAGACATGGAACCCAATGGCACCTTCAACAATATCAACAGCCACAGGAACTGCACAACTGAAAGCTTCAAGAGGGATTTTTATCCTACTGTGTACCTGATAATATTTGTCTGTGGTACCTTGGGAAATGGTTTTTCCATATATGTTTTTCTGCAGCCTTATAAAAAGCTTACATCCGTGAACGTTTTTATGCTAAATCTGGCCATTTCTGATCTTTTGTTCACAATCACGCTGCCCTTCAGGGCTGACTATTACCTCAGAGGCTCCAATTGGATATTTGGGGACCTGGCCTGCAGGATTATGTCTTATTCCATGTATGTCAACATGTACAGCAGCATTTATTTTCTGACTGTGCTAAGTGTCATGCGCTACCTGGCAACTGCTCACCCCTTCTGGCTCCTCCACGTCACCAGCATCAGAAGCGCCTGGGTTGGGTGTGGGGTCATATGGATCTTTATCATGGCTTCTTCAACAACACTTCTGAACACTGGTTCTGAACAGAAGGGTAACGTCACATCATGCTTAGAGCTGGATTTCAATAAAATTGTTAAACTGCAGACCATGAACCATATCGCCTTAGTGGTGGGCTTCCTGCTGCCATTCTGCACACTCAGCATCTCTTACCTGCTGATTATTCGAGTCCTGTTAAAGATGGAGGTCCCAGAATTGGGGCTGCGGGTTTCTCATAGGAAGGCGCTGACCACCATCGTCATTGCTTTGATCATCTTCCTCCTGTGTTTCCTGCCCTATCACATACTGAGAACCTTTCACCTGGTTGTGTGGAAAGTGGGTACATGCACAGACAAGCTGCATAAAGCTGTGATCATCACCCTGGGCTTGGCTGCAGCTAATAGTTGCCTAGATCCTTTGCTTTATTATTTTGCTGGGGAGAATTTTAAGGACAGACTAAGGTCTGCATTCAGAAAAGATCAACTGCAGAAGACAAAGTGCAGCTTTCCTGTTGTGTGTGGTTGAAAAAGAAAACAAGAATATGAGATGTTACTAGGTGAGACCTGTTCTTATATCCCTGCGTCTACCTTCATTCACACATAGTCTCCAAATGACATGTATTTATACTATTCCCAGGAAAGGTCAATTCACAATGTTTACTTGTCCATGGCTTTTGTTAATAAGACCTACCTCAAAAATTTCATTAGGTGTATTTTCAGTGGTTGAGATTAAATGAGAAACATAGCAGAAACATTCTCTACTAGAATCTTACAGTCTGAAGTGTCAGACCAATAAAAAAATGTCAAGCACAGTGGTGCTACTTTTCATCATATTCTGTACCAGATGACCTAACAGACATTCTAAATTCTTAACTTTAAGGTAACCCCAACTTCCCTAGCTTCTTCAGTGCCTCTTCTTTGTTCAATCCCCTGAGATATAGCCAATTAACAAAGCTACTAGAGGCTCAGAGGAGATAAGAAAAGTGTCCTAAGAATTTAGGGAAAAGAACTTGACTCTGAAGAAAAAGGTTATCTTCTAACAAAGCAGAGTCAAGGTCCCAAACACGGGCAGTGAGAGAAAGCCAAGAAAGAAGGCCTAGAGCAAGAGAGTGCTAGTGAGGAGAGAGAAGGAGGCATTTCACTTTGCACTGGGAGGGGGGTTCTATTACACTGAGGCAAGAAGTTTCCTTTTGTCTCTTTCTTGGTGGAGGTGGTTAAGAAAGACAGGAAGACTAGGGGAAAGACCAAGGGCATTGTCCTAGCAGGGAGAAGGATTATGTGTAGAATAAGGGAGAAGGGTGGTCAGTTTTACTCTTGAGATTTGAGTTCAGACTGACTTAATGCAGTTCTCAGTCTTGCAGGCTAATCTATTGAGATGGGAACCAGAATAGAGGCAGTGGCTCTAAGGGCTTGGTTGAGAACTCAGAGAGAGTGTGGGGTGGAGGACCAGTTGCAAGGTTTGTTGACAGCCCTGAAATTCTGTTAAAATTTTGGCAGAACCTAAGTAGAGTGGCTTTCCTTTTGAGAATATAGAAAAGCACTGGATGGTAGGAGGGGATCCTTTCCGTTCACTGAAACAAGGCCAAGGCAACTACCAACTACTTCCATAACCACTGTATCTCCAACAATTGAGTGCCCTCTCTATGCTGAGCAAACTGTGACAGGCACTTCACATTCATTGATCCCATTTAACACTCACACCAAAACCCTGTGTTTCCATTTTACAGATGAAGAAATTGAATTCAGAGAAATCAAGATATTTGTTCAAGTTCACGCAGCTCCTAAGAGTCAAAAAACCTCTGTGAATTGTTGGCTCAGTAATTCTCCCACCGATCCCCTTGAAAACCTCCAGGAAGATTGGCTGAATGTCAGAATAACAGTTCTCTTCCCCTACCAAACACATACCTCTCTTCACTCTCATCGGAAGACTGAAGATAGATTTTTTTCTTCTGATTTGTTGACCCCAGGCAGAGTAGAGGGTGGGAAGGAAGCAGTATTCTGCAGCTTGGGCAGGACTAAGTAAAAGCCTTCATGGTAAACAAGGGCCCCAGAACCCTTTCTCTTACTCAGCTGCTAGAGTGATGACAGACTTATATCCTGTCAAGACAGAACCTGGGAGATCCTTGTATGGAAAAACTTCCCAACCCAAGGAAAAAGACCAACATAAACTCCATGGTTGGGGATTCCCCAACACAAAAGCCAAGTTCTGCCCTATTTTCTTCTTGACGGGGAAGCCCAGACTGCAACTAATCTCTTGCACTCACACAGAGTATCTAATTAACATGTTAGAGCCTCACTCTTCATTATTAACAGTCAATGACTACTACACATTGGTGAAAAAGGCCCAGACATGGAAAACACCAAACAAATAAATGAGAAGGTATATAAAAATACTTTTAGTATGAAAAGTCTCAACAATTTTATCACCCTTACACATTTGATCAGAAACCTATTGGGGGATGTACTTTTCCAAAATAACTGATTAAACTAAGATGGAGGAAAACATGACATGTAGGAAATAAGGAATCCAACACAGGAGAAAGGTAAAAAGAATTCCCAGGATGTTGGTATGTACCAGAAAAACAAGAAACAAACTGATTTGCACACATTTGAAGGATTTATATTTTTCTTAGAGATACATAGAAAAATAAGCAAGTGAAAACACAATGTAATTATTGTATTAAATACTAAGTAAAATTGTTTTCTAAGAAAAGAAATAGTATAGTACATGGTTTAGCTTTGAATAATATTTACATACCAAATAATGCAAATAGCAAAATACTATGGTATGCCTTTTTTCAAGAAATGAGGGAAGATTTGTATGTGGGTAAGGAGGAGTGTAGGGGTGTAAGGAATCTAAGTCCCCATCTTTTATCACAGATAACACATAATAGCTAAAACTAGAAACTGGTGAATAGCTGTATAAAAATGTTATTTAGCAATAGGAGCCAAAGGCCAGAACAGTGAAAAGAATTGAAAGGGATTACCTCTGGAGAGAAGTTGCAGGTGAGAAGATAGGGTGGGAACTTTTTTCCTTTTAACAACTATTTAACTGTGTGACTTGCAAATATATACTGCTGAAGTAAAAAAGTTAAAATTAAATATTATAATTCAAATTCTTTATTTTTTAAAAAACGAAGAAGAAAAATGACCAGAAATAAAAATTGAGTGCTGATGGGATAAAGAAAAGTAGAAAAGGACTGACTTGGATTTGGAACCTTGAGAGTTGTTCATCCAACTCTTCCATGGGAAGGGCATTCCCTTTTGGTGTGAGAGGTATCACTTCCTGGAGTCAGAGTGATTTGGTATGACTGGATATTTTTTAGTTGCAAGCAACAGAAAACCCAAATCTAAGTAGCTTAAATAATCATTATCTCATATAATTGAAACATAGCAAAAGGAAGTTAGACTTCAGGCTCTATTCACCATGGTTTTGTGAACCTCCATCTCCAGTTACTGGTTTGGTTTCATGGTCAAATCTGCTTATGGGAACAAACTGATTGCAAGCAGCTTGAGGCTACATGCTACTTTACTTGCATACAGGAAAAGAAACAGGATATCTCCTGCCTAAAAGGGTTAACAGAAGTCATGAGCTTCCTTTTGATAAAACTGACTCAGATTACATACCTGCTCCTAAACTAAATCAGGAAAGAAGGGATTTCTCTGAGTGAGGATGATCTGAGTCTACAACTGAAGTTGAGTTGGGGTTAAACCACTGAAATCTCACCTGGAAGAGAGGTAAAAGAGAGCTCATAGGAGCCACATGTCCTGCACTATAATGAGGTGGAAAGAGAACTGCCAGTCAGGCATCCACGCCATGCATGGTCTGTACCTAAGCAGCAGGACTGGTAGCTGAAGAGGTTGGAAAGATGATGCACTGGAAGAAGTCACAGGAATTTTCAAATGGCAACTAGAAATCTCAACAACTCTCCAAGGATTATTAAAATAGTCCAGATAAAGCTGGGAATAACTAAGAGCAACCAAGGATCATGAGTTATCAGTGCCTTTAGGTTTGTAGTGTGTGTGTGAGGGAGAGAGAGAGACAGAGACAGAGACAGAGACAAAGAGAGAGACAGAGAAAGAGACAGCTTAATGACATTCCTTTTTTCAAGACTTTGTTTTTCCAACCAGGGTGAAGCATCTCATTTTCTATTTTGGTGAAGAATGTTGTCCTTGAGGCAGACAACAAAATGGAATTCTTTATTTACCAAAGTGAAAACCAAGAGTGTCCTGGGGTTTCAGATATATTTCTTTGTGTTTAAGAGATTAGGTAACTCCTCAAGCAAGTACATAAATTGTTCAACTGGGAGAAATAATTTTTGTTGTGTAAATTTTAGTATAATTATGATACTGGAACTGTGCTTTTTTGGTAGGAACTTAAGCGAATGCCATTATACATTTTGTAACTATTTTAAATGACTGATTTTCTGTTTTAAAATTTAATTAAGCTGATTTGCAATTTATTCTGAAGTAGAAATGATGTCAACCTTGCCAAAAACAGGTTAGGAAGGGAAGCTAGGCAAGGTGATAGCTTTCTATAGAGAATTCATTTTTCTTCTTGGAAAAGAGCTTGCAAGTAGAGACCCTATTAAGGGAGAATAAGGGTGAGAAGGGAGGTAATTCAGGGGATATGGTGATGGGAGATCCTTTCTTTGAGGACATTTCATCCATAAGTAAATAGAGGCAGCCACTTAGGGCTAATAAAAGCCACAAGAAGAAATATAACAAGAGAGGACTTGTTAAAAAGTTAATATGTATTTCAAAGTTCTAATAATTAAAAAAGAATATGGAACTGGTATAAAAATCTACAGAGAGATCAAAGAAACACAGCTTGGAAACAGAGGCTAAATTACACAGGGAGTTGGTAAGGTCTCCAAAGCATTAACTGTCTGATGTACTGGCTCATGTCAGACCTCAGGATCTTTGTATGACTGTCAAATTAAGGGAAAAAGTTTCACAACTCTCAGTAGAGATATTTTTCCACCTTTACCTGAGGGAGGGGTCTAGACATGCAAGGTTCATTCCTATTTCCTTCTGTATGATAAATTTGGTTTCATATGATCTTAGATAGAGAGTGGAGCTTACAGCATTCTGGCTTTATTTAGAGTTATAGCAGAGCCTCTCCAAAAATAGTCAGCATCAATTCTTTCTTTATATGTATGTTCATGCTACTCATCAAATCAAAAAGTGAAATCTAATTCCCATCCTCTTAAATCTTAGCTGAGCTTAATGACATGTTTGGCCAATAGGATACAACAGAAGTGACATTCTGGGACTTCCAACATTAAGTTATAACAAGCCTTGTGGTTTCTGCCTGTGCCTCTTGGAATATTGCTCTGGATGCTCCCCCTTCGAACTCAACCATCATTCTGTGAGAAGACCAAGATAACTGGAGAGATAATGTAAAGAACTTCCAGCCATCAACCAGCTGAGTGAGTCCTCCTGGGTTGACAGCTAAGCCTTCAGATGACTAAAACCTCTCTCTGGCTACAACAAGAGACTCTCAAAGAAAGAACTTCCCAGCTGAGCTCAGTCAGTCCACAGTATGTAACAACACATTGTTATTTTAGGTCAATAAATCTTGGGGTGGTTTTTGTATACAACAAGGGATCACCTATTAAGACTTTTCATTTAGGCTTAGTCACTAATTTCCCTCATTCCATGAAGTCATCAAAATATCAACAAAGTTCCCTGAAGTTTAGAAAATACCCTCAGGGTAAAAGTGGTTCTTAGCACTCCTTTATTTCTCAAAGTTCACACTTTTACTTTGTTTTGACCTCTTTGGATTTTATTCTGCACTCTGAAGTTCACTTAAAAAGTTAAAATTATATTGTTTTTATCAGGTCAGAATATGAGGGAATGTGTATGTCCATAATGTCAAAAAATAAAACTTTTTAAAAAAGATTTTATTTGTTTATTCTTAGAGAGAAGGGAAGGGAGGGAGAAAGAGAGGGAGAGAAACATCAACTGGTTCCCTCTTACACATGCCCTTATTGGGACCGTGCCCACAATCGAGGCATGTGCCCTGTGGAAATTGAGCTGGTGACATTTTACTTTGCAGGACAACCCCAACCAACTGAGCCACACCAGTTGGGGTGGAAATTAAAGCCTTTTAGTTTCTTTGTAAGACAAGCAATAAGGTTATGCTTTAGGATATTGTTATAAATTTGACATGAACCTGTGGCATGATTTTCTAATGAGAATGCTTATCTCTATTCCTTTTAAGTCCCCTGCAATTCAGGTTCTGCTTCCAATATTGTACTCAAACTGGCTTTTCCAAAGTAAACAATGACCACCATGTTGTAAGATCTAATGATCCCTTTCTTAACCTCAACTTCCATGATCCTTGTTGTATTAGACTCAGTTGACCACTACTTACTCTTGTAACTTTTTCTGTGGGCTTTGTAACACCAAAGACTCTCGGTTTTCCTCTTAAATATGGTTACTCCTTCAAACAGGCTTTGATTTAGATACCTATGAGGGGTTTTTTTGTTTGTTTGTTTCTTTTTGTTTTCTGATTCATTCATCAAATACCATAGACTGAATCCAAATCCATTTCTTTGACTTCCCAAACTGCACCTATCTTGTGCCAGCCTCTCTGTTTGGAGCTCAATTCTACCTGATTTCACTGATCCAGTAACCAGGGATCCCAGTGAGTAGGAATAGATTTTCTGGGGATTTCATTACCATTTGTTTGTCCTCTCTGCAAGATTGAAAACTTGGCATCAGCTGATTTGTAGTTTTGGCAAAAGCTGTCTCTCTCCTGTTGCCTCTTCCTTTCCCAAAGTCTGTGGCTTGGTCAGTTTTTCTAGCCACCTTGCTTCTTTTGTTGCTACAAGATAGAGAAACTGAAAAGAATTTCACCTTCTCCCAAGCAAGACTTTTATATGAAGTCTTCATAATTTTTTTGGAATGAAATTTCAAAATAAGAGAACTACAATTCAATTCTACAAGTTATTTTACCAGATACCACTGGTTATTTATCAGATACTGTGCTGGACTTCTTAGGGGTATAAAACAGAGCAGGAGAAGGTCTAACAAAGAATCTAAAACATATACACAAAACACTAAGACATAAAAGTCAGGAAATGATGGATGTTACAAGTAAAGAGCAGATGAACCACTAACAGAGCACAGAAAAGAAAGAATTTTGGTTTAAATGATGGCTTTGTGGAAAATGGGCTATTTGGTTTAACCCTTAAAGAGAGCAGAGGGATTGAGGAAGGGAAAAGAGAAGGAAGGGCACTTCAGTTGAGGTACATTGATAAATACCCCCCTAAAGAATCTAGTGTTTGAAAATTGCGAGCAAACTCTGATATGGATTGGCGAACATATAAATCCCTTAAGGGAGAATTGTAATGCATAAAGGCGGTAAGTGCAGGGTAAAATCATGGAAGATAGTGAATTTCATGCAAAGGAGAGTGCTGCAATTCAGAAGGCAATGGGGAACCATGGAAAACTTCTAGGAGAGTAGTTTTATGACCGGAACCATCCATGTATGAGTAACATTATTTTAAAAGAAACATATAGGCTAGATCTTCAATATAAATGTAGATCAAGCTAAATAGAATTTATTCTTGACTGTGTTTAATTGCATATGATTCATCTTCTCTTCTCTGCTAGAGGAGATAAGTACAAATTCATTTTATTAGGTTTGTCTACAAGGGAACGACATAAATCTTTGAGCACAGGAGCCGTTCACTTTGAAAATCTATGATTCTTTCCACTAGTCCTCAGATTACCTCACACTGACCACATTTGAACTTGTGCTTTTCAGTTTCAGCTGAATCAACTCTAGCTTTAAAAAACAAACAAAACTAGACCTGGAAATTCTTATTAAATATATTTGTAGTCTGGCCTGATCATCTGTGTTTTTTAAAAGCTTCACTGGTGATACTGATGAAGTATATTTTTATATCCTCTTTTCAGAACCTTATAGATCTCCAACTACCCTCTCTGGAAGAAGTCAAGTCATTCTTGACAAATAGTTCTCCATTTCAAAATTGAATATATCCCCAAATAGCTCCTAAATATCTGAGTTCTGTGTCAATGAAACATATAAATGTGAAAAAGAAGTATGCGTATAAAGACAGAGTTTTTAACATGGAGTGAAATGAGCTGAGATCTATCCTCAGCTCTGATACCATTCAGCTCTGTGACGTTGGGCAAAGGATTTAGCTCTCTTTGCCTTTGTTTTCCCATCTGTAACATGGGAATGACAATACTAGCCCAAACTTGCAAAGTAGCCATGAGGACAATATAAACTATGAAAACACATGCCAAATACTTTTGAAATCTATAAAACCCTACAAAAATGCATGCTATCATATGCTACCAGATATTTCATATAAATAAAACCTGCAGAATCTGATGTCATCTCCAAGCTGATAGTGTCAGAATTGACTTAATTCTTGGTAGTATTGGAAAAATACACATTAGAAGAGATTAACAGGAAAAAGGCACACAAATTTATTTAATATAAATTTTACATGACACAGGAGCCTTTATAAGAAAATAAAAACCTGAAAGAAATAGAATATTTTTATGCAGTTTGATGAAGAGTGGGTAGACGTGTAGAAATATAATGAGTTCAGGAATACAGGGTAAGTGTAGTGAACTGGGGAAAACTTAGCAAGATCTATTACCGGATTCTACTCAGCATTGCTTTATTTTGGGAGGTAAAGCTGCTTTGGTTATATGGAGGGAACCTCTCATATTAAGGTTTTACAACTTATTTCAGGGGAGAAAAGTGGAAGGGTCAGAGTAACCTTTCTGTCTCTGCCGTTCTCTCAAACTTCCTTAGCCTGAAATATTGAAAATACCAAGGTGTCATATGTTGAGATAGTGTTTCCTTAATTCCATCAAATGACAGAATCAGAAAACTTAAAATATCATAAGAATGCAAACTAATAATAATAATAATAATAATAAACTAATAATGGGAGAGGGAACCAAGAAACATCCCAGCTCAGTGTGTGTGTGTGTGTGTGTGTGTGTGCACGCACACACGTGCGCGTGTGTGTATGAGGTCATTTATAAGTGAAAAGAGTAACATTTCAAGCATTGGCCAGAGGTAACAGTAGACAGACTTTTTGATTTTTCTCAAATGCTCTGATCAAAATACCACTACCCTCTATCTACAAGCCAAATTGGATACAGTCACTTTGCAGGAATTTTTAAGGTTCGTCCATTTGTACTTCCCAGAAGGGAAGCTTTTGGGTCTATTTGAATGATGTTGCAGAGAAAGCTGCTTAAGTTTAATAATTCTGCATATTTACTGTGCGTGTTTATTCCTGTAACCTGTGTAAAGTCAGGTATTGTTTTGTGATCCAGTCACAGTATAAGGTCACATTCAAAGAAACACAGTCTGGCAACAAAAGAGTAATTAATCAATTGGAATCTTTATTACATTCCTTCAAGAAAATGCCCAAGAGAAATGTTTTTCTTAGCATATAGCAAAAAATTTTCCCATCCTTTTCTCTGTCATTATTTATCAAGTATCCAGCAGCTGCTCCACTGTCTCTGTACATCCACCCACTCAGCATTCTTAACATTTCTCCTTATTTTTTGTTACCTTTGGGTGATTCACAATGTAGTAATCTTATGCATACATTTATTAAATAATGAACATTTCTATGAACAGTGAATAATTCTTAACTTCTCAGGCTGCTTATATAACTAATAATCAAAATATATAAATTTAATAATTATCCTAAATATTTAAACATTACAAACCTAAGTCAACATTTCTAAGCATTAAATACACAAATATATTAGAGTCTTGTAAATATTTTAATACCTTAAGAGACTACTTAGGTAAGTTCCGATCAAGATGAAAGAACAGGTAGATGCTGTGCTCACCTCTCATGACCACATGAAAATAATAACTAAATTTTATAGAATGATCAACCTAGAGAACCATCTGAAGACTAGCTGAACAAAGGTCCTAAAAGTAAGGATATAAAGAAACCACATCAAGACTCGTAGGAGGGATGCAGACATGAAATGGGCTGGCTCTACAAGCAGGTGTGGCAGTTGAAAATTGGGAGGGATATCTCAGCTGCACAGGTCCCCCCTGAAGAGTGAGAGATCCCAGGCCCACACCAGGCTCCCCAGCCTGGAGCACCAGTACTGGGAAAAGGAACCCCTACAACATCTGGCTATGAAAATCAGCAGGGATTCAATCCAGCCAGGTGAAACAAGCTGCTAGAAAACAAGGCATCTTCTTACAAGGTCTGCACACAGAGTCATTCACTCACCTGGGCTCTAGTGGAGGGAAAGTGGCTCAGAGGTACCAGAGGCATACAGAGAAAACTGAATCACGTGGCTTTAAGATGAGTACTGGAGGAGCAGCCACCATTGTCACTGCGTTGAGCCCTCCTCCAACATAGTCTGTAGACTGGTACCATCTTTCCTGTGATGAGACTTCTCACCCACACAGCCAAATTTGAATCTGCATTAACCTAGTGGTCCCATGAGACCCTGCCACACCCAAGTTGTGTACTGCCTGAGGCTCTTTTAGTGGTGGAGCCTTACAGGTAGTTCACAGGCAGTGACAAGCCTCAGGGTGCCATTTTGCTGAGTGATCCAAGGCCTGGTACTTGTGGCAGCTGGCCTCCATTTGCGGTGTGTCCTCTCCCATGTGCCTTTTGACCCACCATAAATATCTACCAACCACAGATCACTTTCTAGCTCTTACAACATAGTGACAAGCTGGTCACAGCCAATGGCAGACTTTGACCAGCACCATGGCTAATTTTGGCCAGCACCATGGCCAACTTTGGCAAGCACCGAAGACATACTACAACCAACCAAACCAGCAGTTGGTTTCAGACCACAACAGAGAACCAACCAGTCAGCTCCACAAATGGCACACTCAAAAGGTGGGCTCAGTAGGGATCAGAGCCCACTGAGCCAAACCTCACTCTAGGGGGTCAGCCACCACACAGTAATTCATATGCTCTGGTCATGGCCAATACTCACAACCAGTCAGCCTGAGCGTCAATCCCACCCCCGATATACCAACAGCAATCAAGGTTCAATTACAACAGGAAGGCACACACAACCCACACAGGGTACACTTCTAGAGTACCTGGCTCAGGTGAACAGGAAGACTACTCCACTGGACCCCATAAGACACCTGCTACCTTAGGCCAATCTGATAAGAATGAGAGTTGTAGTAGATATATCTAATATATAAAAGACGGCCAAAATGAGGAAACAGAGAAATATGTCCCAAATGAATGAACAGGGAAAAACTATAGAAAAAGAACTAAATGAAATGGAGACAAGCAATCTACCAGATGCAGACTTCAATATAACGGGTGTAAGAATGCTCAGGGAATTTAGTGAGAACTTCAAAAAATTTGTAAGAATAAAAAACAACACAGAGGTTGAAAAAACCAATCATAAATTAAGAACACAATAACTGCAATGAAGAATATACTATAAGGAATCAACAGCATATTAGATAAAGTAGAGAACTGAATCAGCAATTTGGAAGACAAGGTAACAGAAAACACCCA
>PVJD01012311.1:0-40544 GCA_004026545.1 Mormoops blainvillei
GGCGGGGCTCGGCTGCAGGTCTGACGGCTTGTGCAGGTGTATCCCGGGATGAGGTGGGCAGAGACCTGTGTGGCCTTGAGGCCCCCCTCGCTGCCAGTGTCACCCCATGCCTGCCTGCTGCCCTTCGTGCTGCGTGGCGGCCACTGTCATGTGTAGAACCGGGACAAGCAGGCTGTGGTGGAAGCTGCTGGTCCCTCCCAGTCTGGCTGAGGACAGCAGGGAAACCACACGGCTTCTGAGCTGTGGCTACTGCTGACCGGGGGACAGGGTGGCGGTGAGGGGTCTCGATTCTGGGCATAGAGAACATGGTAAGGGAAGATTTGGGCTCCCAAAATCATGTTTCCTGAGCTGCTGCCAAGAAATGGTGAAAACAACTGTGACACTTGGTGGAAACTTCTGAGAGCCTGGAATGGGCATTAGACTCCAGATGCAAGTGTGTGGCATTCCCAAACGCCCCGCCCGAGATGGGAAGGGGCCTGCGCGTTTGCTCTGTGGGGCCCACACAGGGCTGGTGTTAATAGGCTCTGAGTTAAGGGGCAGTGCTCTGGAGAGGTCCCTGTGAAAGAAGGCGCCCCCTGCTGCTTCCTCCAGCTGGGCCTCTGCCCCAGGGGGTGACTTCCTGCTTGAGATTTGTAGGCTACTGGACTATGAGTCACATAGAGGATTGATGTGGAAGGAACCTAGAGGCCATTTGAACTAGTCCTGCACTTCGCAGATGAGAAACTGAGACCTAGAGACACACAGCTAATGAAGTTTTAGATTTAAGATTCCCGAGGCCTATTATCAGGTCCCAAAAGGGCACTCCAGTGACATTCTGCCTCTAGACACCTCTGCCACCCTGGGCAGAGGGGCACCACTTTACGTCAGAAACCTCCACTTTCTGGAAAACGGAGACCAGTGTTCTCAACCAGACCTGGCTGAGACGGAGCATTTTAGACTCTGGGCAAATGGAAAGGAACACAGACAGGAAGGGCGGTGAGATGGGAAAGAGGACGGCCCATCGGAAGCCCCAGAGGTGCAGAGGACCCTGGGAACAAGAGCTCAGCAGCTCCGTGGGTGCAGGTCTGAGTCTTGGGTGGGAGGAAGCGAGAGCGGGAACTCAGGTGTGCCCTGGAGTTCTCTCTGAACTACAGAAACACCCCAAAGGAAGGACAACTTTCCACCATTTTTGAACCCTTGAATCTCCAGGAGTTTCCAGTGACGTCTTCAAGGGTGAACAACACATCACGTGTCGCAAGTCCACAGCACAGGACCAAGCTGTATGTATTTAGAAAGTCCCAAAGGTCCAGTCTAATTTATCTTAAAAAGGAGCCTTTGGCGTGAGCCATAGAAATCCCTCCAACTTTGAAGAAGTCAGTGCTGTTCATTTGGATGGAGGCGGTTCTGGCGATGTGAGTAGGGTGGGAGAGGGAGTGAGACAGACAGACACATAAAAGGCAAAACCGCCTTCGAGGGCAGTGAGCTTGCACCCACAGCCCAGGGCCCTAGCACCAAGCTTGAAAAGCTTCGCACTTAGTACGCATCCGTACAATCCAAAATGGCACATCGCGGGATCGACCCAATCTGTAAGCACTTGCGTCCTTGAGCTACAACAAAATTCCATTTTGACTTCTGTAGACGCGGTCTCCTTAGGAACAGCCTTGATTTTTCAACCCGTATCGAGTTTGTGTCATCTTTGTTTTACCGTAGGTTCGAGATCAGGAAAACACGGCCTGTTCATCTGTCGCCGACTTGCACAAATCTTTTCATCTCTTTGCTTTGAAGGGAGCCTGTTTAGAAAAGCAGGAATCTGTTGATAAATGTACGCCTGTGGTTTTAAATAGTTTTGACACAGCTCCTGAAAATAGCCTAGAACGTTGCCCACACATCTGCATAATTAGTGGCAGGAAATGCACCCTAAACCCGGATGCCCGTTCCTACAAAACTCAGAGGGGCAGAGCCCCCGGCTCCCAGCTGCTCGCAGGCCCCGGCAGCCCCGAGCCCAACAACCACGGCGGCGGCTCCGTGTCGTTTTCTGCCCGTGTCCTGGCCACAGAGGCCGTGGCAGCCACTCCCTCTGCGAGGAAGATGTGCCTCTGCCCCTGGCATGCCTGCCACTGTTCGGGTTTCACTGAAATAAAAAGGGGATCGGGGAGGTGAATTGGAGCCCCAGTTCCGAACTGAGCCCTGACCCCAGCTAGTGCTGTCTCCCCAGCAGAGCCCAGGGCTCGCGGCCTGTGTGCCAGAGCGACATCTGATGTCAGGAGGCTGGGTCTCTAACATCCTGGCCGGCACTGGTGGGCCACTTGCTGAACTTTCTAGCAGTTTAAGTGTGCCGGTGTTGGCAGCATAAGCCTAGATTCTGAGAGTGGAGTTTTGCTCACCCCCGGTCAGCAGGGCGCTGTCCCGGGTCCTGGTGGGTGCAAAGGTGACTCAGACACAGGCTCCTTTTTTTATTTTTGACTTTATTCTTATCGTTGATACTGTTACAGATGTTCCTGCCCGCCCCCCTTTGCCCACCTCCATCCGGCCCCTGGCCCCCGGCCCCTTCCCTCTGGCCATCACCACGCTGTTGCCCGCGTCCATGGGTGATGCCCCTACATTCTTTGGCTAATCTCTTCAGGAAGAGATCGGCGGTCTGTGGGAAGAGACACCGATGCAAACAGTATTTATGAAACTCTGCAGAGATGTGAGAGGCTGGGCACGGGCTGGGACGGGCGGTGTGCCGGGTGCCAGGGGGAGGAGACGGGGCTGGAGAGCAGGGAGGAAGCCCCAGAGGACGTAGGCGCCTGGCAGCTCCGTGAAGGGGACAGGCAGGGGCGACTCTGAACTTCCGAAGCCTGGGGAGCACAGCGCTGGGCAGAACCAAGTTCAGTCCAGAACAGAGAAACGCCTCGCGTCCCCCCGAGGCGGAGCCCCGCCGCTGTGCCCGGCGGTCCTCGCTCGGCCCCGGCAGGAGCCAGCCTCAGCAGACAGCTCACTCGGACAAGCCACTGCTCGTGCCCCTCCGAGAAAGACCTGGGACAGAGGGCAGTGTCAACGTGAATGACAGACTAACGCGAGGCCGACAGCCTTTTGGAGTCCCCGTAACATAACATAACCCCAATATGCTAACCCCGGGTACCGGGGGGCGGGCCTGGGAGACAGCTGATGAAATAGCTCGTTGTATACCGCGTTGCTGCCTGCAAAGCCTGGGCTTGGAACATGACCACTCTGGCCCCCAAGCTGTACCAGACGCCACTGCCTGTCACAGTGACGGAAGCAGAGCGCACTGGTCATGGGCCCAGGCCTCCGTCTCTAGTCTTGGGTCCTCCATTGCCACGTGGAGACAGGCTGGGCTAGGGAGAGAAGGCAGCTCTCCCAGCGTCTTCAAGAAATTCAGTCAGATTTCGGGAATTTCTGCCGTGGTCCTTGCACACGGGTAGAATCCCAGATTCCTGAAAGATGGTGTTGGAAGAACAAGAGTGGGCGCAGCGTGGGAGCCCTGGGTCCTTCTGTTGAACGATTATCAGAAAGGTCTTTCTAACGGTGAGCTAGCTGTGCTGCCCTCTACTCTCTGAAGCCTCGAATGACCGCCCACTAGGAAGAAAGTGGGGCCGGCCATCGGACGAATGCTGCGTCTCTACAGCGGTGGGGTCAGCTCTGGGACCAGGCGGGCCCCATCTGGCCCCGTGTCACCCCAGCATCCTTATGAAGTCTGGGCTGCAGCCACTTTTCGACGGCTGGGAAAGGTGCGCAGGACCGCCCACACCTTCTGCACTGTGATAAATGTGCTGGCAGGCCCTGTGTTGTAAGCCTGTGATCCTGGCTCCACACATGCCAGCTCAGTGGGACTCCACAGGAGCCATCGCTGACGTGAATCGGTGAAAAGGCACCACGTCCAAGTGGAGCCCAGCAACTGTCATCTTTGGGACTCGGCACTGGGCCCTCTGCTCCACGGGGGGTGTACTCCGTTGAAGTTCGACACTTCCAGAGCCTCCGGTTCCACGTCTCCACTAAGGACCCTCATCAGAGTCTGTTTATCCCCTCTCTGCTCAGGGGAGAAATCCCATCAGGCCACAGAAGGTCCCATGCTATCTCCACTACAGAAAACCTCGCAGCCCGTCTCACTGGGCGAAGTGGCTCTCACGAGCAGAGGCCCTCAGAGCAGCTTTATTCCATGTGGCGGATTTTGCACAAACCCTCTAGAACAGGCAGAACGGTATCTGTACCGGGAGGCTGTTTCAGATGCAGAGGAAATGCACAGTAATTCTGAAGACCTACCCTTCCGAGGGGGCCCGACTGCTTCAGATGGCTCTTCGGTCTCCACGTGTAAATGGAAGCTGTTGGCCATCCTGTCTGTGCCGCTTCGATCCCCCCACCCCCCACCAAGGCATGAAGTGCAGTATTGCTTCGTTGGAGCAAGCAGGTTAGCCAGGAGCCCCGTGGGCAGGACCTTGCGCGGGGGGTGGGCCCTTTCTGCACTTCTCAGTCTGCTGTTTGTGTGGGCGTGCAAAACAGCCAGCTGGGCCCCAAACAAAGAACAGATTCCCGTGCAGGAGGCTGGGAAATTCCTAGTTAGCGGGACATGCATGCAATCTGCTTCTTGAATGTTCCTCGCCAAGACATAGTGAAGGCTGGATCATTCCAGGGAAAGCCTCAGGGAACCAGATTCTCGGCACACCGTGAGTGCCCCCCGTTTCTCTCCGGTCCCTTTCCGAAAAGGACATCACCACACACATGAGGGCAGAACTATGTTTTCCTGCCTCTAAATGTCTCAGGCACGTGTTTTCAGAACTGGCCAATAACTAGAGAGAGAGATGCAATTTCAATCAGCCACACAGACAACTGCTAACAAAAAATTCTACTCGTTGCTTAGAAAGCCTGCAATGTAGGAATCAAGCTAAGAAAATGTAGGAAGCAAGCTGGAAAAATAACATCTTTTCTAATTATGCTATAGAAGTTAATCTTTGCTATTTTATTTTTAGGCAAGCCTTCACAGTTCGATTCTGGAACACAAGGGCACTTGGCACAGCCTGGGCCTGCCACGGAGGGAAGACAGGCGACACTAAACAGCCATGCAAACTCCCTTTCTCATGAGCGGTAGCGGCTAGCATGAGAAAACCCTTTCACCTGAAACTTTCCAAAAGATGTCTGAATATTTTCAAAATAGTTCGTAACTGGCCACTGCTGCTTATGTCAACTCAACGCTCTTAAGTGAATGCAGAAAACCCCCCCAAAATCCAGGATGTAAACACTGGATGCCACTGTAAATTTGGCCTGTCGGAAAGGTTTTCTTTCCGAATCTCAGAATCCCCCACTGGAAAAACATTCAAGTTCATGTTAACCTTCCTGTTAACGCCGGAGTTAGCATCTTCACGGCCACCGCGCAGCCTGCTCGCCGGTGCACTGAGTGGAGGCCCTGGGAGACACGGGCTCCAGGAGTCCGCTGTGCCTCTTGGCCTCCCTCCTGCCGTCAGTCTCCCAGTAGAATCCTGCACTATTGTGCTAAAGTCAAGGGACTGCCCCTTGCGTGCAAAATGAGCATCAAGGTTCTGCCCAGGGGCTGGCACCTGTGTTCTGTGTGATACAGCAGCTGCACTGAGACGCTGTCACCTTGAGAGTCACGGTGGATTTTATAAACTGCACTTGGGGCATCTATACCACCCCACCCCCAATTCTGTTATGAATGCAATCGTTCTGTAGGGTAAATTCTGAAATTTTTGTAAACCTATAAGCATGACTATATTTGTCACCTTTTTATTAGAATAGGAAAAATTGAGAGTCACATTATCCAATTTTGACTGTTCGATAAGAGGTAGGAGAGCACCGATGGGGGTGTGCAGAGCTGGGGGCCAAGGGGGTGTTTCAAGGCGGAGCAATTGACAGTCAGATGGTCCCAAGAGCAAGGTGAACACCGGGAAGGGCTCATTGGATTGAGCAACTCAAGGTCATGAGTAATCATTCCAGAGGTTTGGGTGAGCGGCGGGGGCAGACCCTGAGTCAGCACTGAATGGAGAGGTGGGCCCGGGGAACAAGAGTGCAGATGACTGTTCTGACACAGTTTGGCTCTGGGAGGCAGGAAGAGAGGGAAAGGGGCTGACGAGATACTTGCTTTTGCTTTAGGGGATGTTTTCAGGTCGGCTAGCTTAGACGGGTTTAA
The DNA here is from genome assembly GCA_004026545.1 of Mormoops blainvillei. Lineage (NCBI taxonomy): Eukaryota > Metazoa > Chordata > Mammalia > Chiroptera > Mormoopidae > Mormoops > Mormoops blainvillei. The sequence goes on from PVJD01012311.1 coordinate 6,122, forward strand.
ATGGTGACGGAAAGGATCCGAAAGAGAGAAGCCGTCTGTGGGAGCAGCCACCGAGGAGGGAGCGCAGGCTGCAGGTCTGGCTCCGCCGCTGCCTGAACTTGAGCGCATCACTTAACCTGTCCGACTGCCAGCGTCCCTACCTGTGACTTGTCGGGCTTCTCTATCTGGTTTTCAAACTGCGCTCTCGAAGCTATCTCAGAATATTCGGGTTTCCGCTCCCACTGCAGAGACTGGACCACACACTCCCTTACGTGTCTGTAAATAATTTTTACTTTTAGCGATTTTATATATGTACGTGCTTTAGAAAAGCAAAATCCTAGTAAAACATTTATTATAAAAAAACAGCAACTCGTGCTCTACACCTGCTTACACTCAGCCACTCCCAGTCCTTGTGGACGTGTCAGCTGGTATTTATACCAGTGTACCTGAATTAAATTCTTACCTCCGTGTTTCTTAAATGGGGACGCCCCTGATTCCTGTCCCCCCCCCCCCCCTGATTTTTTCCCTCCGTCATAATGCTGTCGCTATCCTCGGCTCATGGCGGTTTCATTGTTACATGATTGCATTTGGTGCTTCCTGACTGCCTTCCTGTGGGAACAGCTGGCACGTGTCCTACCAGCAACATTTGCCTCTTGTGTCTCATTTACCGTGATTCCCATTCACGATGGCCGTTTCCTTCTAAATATTCCCCCACCTCAAAAACCGACCGGCATTTTCCCTGTGTTTCCTAATCCTGACTTTCCAGGGAAAGCCAGGGCGTCCCCCTCGGACTGGTCTCTCCCTGCGAGGGGCCCTGCCTCCTGCTGCCACAGCGTCCTCTCCAGCCGACACGGATTAGGACACAGTCTCTGGTCTTAAAACAGCTAGGGGGTGGGGGCGTTGCGGGGGAGAGTGGCAATCACCTTGGTCTCATCAGAGCTAAGACCCATTCAGCTGAGGTACGATCCCCTGGTCATGAGACCTCAGAGGGCCGACAGCAGTCCTGCCTGTCCGTCTGCAGGATGGGTCCCCATCCCCCTCCCCGCTTCCCATCAGCAAGTTGGACCGTCAGTACCCAGCCCTGTCTGTGCCCCACCACCTTTCGCACCACGTCTACAACCATCACACTTTGGAGGAATCAAATGTAGATTCTCAGAGCGACTTCGGACGGCTCCTTCCACAACACGGATCGATTTCTGTGACAGCGAGTCAGAGGGAACCTGGAAACCCTACTTGCATCGTGTTCCCTTACGAAGGGCGACCTCCTCGCTAAACCAGGTTGACACGAATGGCAGGAAGGAACACTTGTGTGTCCTGCTGGTCCTACTCAAGGGACTGGCGGCGCCCGGTAGCCACTGCAGTCACAGGCACGAAGACAGCCGTCCCTGGTCCCTGTCCCCAGGGAAAGAAGACTGTTCTGTGAACAGGCGCTTGGGAAGACCCCATAGAAAACACAGCTGGAAACTAGGTGGGAAACAGAAATACCAGTCTGTCGGTTAGATGGGAGTTTCACGTATGTGAAGCCCAAATGGGATCAATTCAGTGGAACCGATTTCAAGGTAAATTCAGCGATTCGAATGTTTCACCTGGTGCTGGTTTGTTTAGAAGCAACGTAGGACCGAGTCCAATGAAAGGTGATGACGTTTTTTGTTTCTTCTATGGATTGATGATAAAAACAAACAAAATTAAGTTGAAAATCACACCAAATCTCTTCTGACCCTTTTTCCTAAATGTCCCCCCTTACCGCTGCACTTTACTATTGAGTGGCGGCTGTCTCCGCCCTCGCTTGTCTGGTGTTCTAGTTACTGGATCGTGCCGTGTATAATGCGCACCCACGTTTTTGGCCCAAACTTTGAGGAAAAAATAATCTTTCCGTTTAATTTTTTAATTCAACTTTGTGTTTGTTTATATTTAGAAACGAAACCAAATAACGTATTCCAGGGTACTATTTTGTATACGGATATCGTTATTGCTTTCTAAAGTTACACTTTCAAGGCATAAGCATAAAGAAAAGAATTAAAAACATTTATGAAGATACGGAATTAGTACTACCCATGTATAACGCACATCCTTATTTTTCCCTCAAAAATTTGGGCAAAAAAGTGCGCATTATACACGGCAAAACATGGAACTCTCTCTCTTCCATTGACCCCTGTCCTCACTGGTACCTCAGCTGTCCCAGTCTGAGGCTGGAGCAGCCTGTGAGGCTGGGTGGCGACAGCTGGAGGGGTGGTGATGGCTGTGGGGGAGGGGTGGTTTGGGGGGTTGATGGCCGGAAGGGGGTGGTGGCTGGAGGGGCAGCGGTGGCTGGAGGGGGCGGTGGCTGGAGCAGCGGCGCGCCCTCACTCGCCCGGCCCCGGGCCTGGCTCGTCAGGCCCACAGAGCAGCGGTCTTCGCCCCCGACGGCCAGGGCGGCGGAGAGCCGCCTGTGGACCAGGCTCTGCTCAGGGTTCCGGCTCTCTGCCCGTGGCTTCCTGTGCCGTCGTCTTCTGTGTGTGGAGAGTTGCCTTTGTTTTTCTTAAGGGCGTTTTCAAATATTGGTGGCCCTGCCCCTAGAATCTAGAATAGCATCGAAAACCTTTCCTCTCTCTATACTGGTTTCCTCATCTCACTCTCAAGAGGCCAAGGCTTGGATCTGCTTTGCCACCCATCGGGCTCTTCGACGGCACGGACATGTGAGCTTCCACACGGTGGAACGACGAACCCTGAAAACATCCTCAGGGAGAAAATGCAGAGCTCAGCCGCGCTCGCCTCGTGCCGCAGCCAAAGTGAATGAGCTGGGCCCGAGGAAGGCCTGCCCCTGCCTGGTCGCACGGGCAGCCCCAGTTTGGGGCACACTTTCATAAAATACGTTTCGATGAGTTCTCTTCAACTATCCACCCTCCCCCTCAAAAAGAAAGTCCAGTGACTAGTGACTTCCTTCTCTTCCTAAGCAAGTGACAGAATCCCTCAGCCAGACCCCGTGGAATCGGCCCTTCTGCAGATCAGACAATCCCAGTACCCCCTTCCACCTCGAACCGTCAATTGCAAACCGAACGTGATAGTCATGGCCTCAGATCATTGTGCGACATTTTCTTCAACGGACTAAAGCAATCAGTTGAAGAGCTTTAATTGAGAGCTATTGATAAATAACAATGATAAACGAAAAGATCCTGCTCCATCCTGTATTTGCTTTAAAAAACACCGGGTATAGGAAAATATGCGAGTATAATAACACTGCCTTCTTTCCTGTTTTAGGGAATGCTGTCGATTTTTTGGAGACAATGGCTTGACTTTGAAGGTGTTTTTCACCAAGGCAGCCCCCTTTGGCGTGCTTTGGACACTCACAAACTACCTGTACTTATATGCAATAAAGAAAATAAACACTACGGACGCCTCCGTGCTCTTCTGCTGCAACAAGGCTTTTGTGTTCTTGCTCTCGTGGATTGTGCTCAGGGACAGGTTCATGGGCGTGAGGGTAAGTGCTTTCCTGTCTCCCTTCTCCCCTCACCCGTGTCCGCCAGACCTGCCCCCCTGCCTCGCTTAGCTCCGGGTGCGGGACCATGAGCCCAAGTAGCGGGCCGCGCTCCTCCAGATCTGCGGCAGGAAAGGAGCCCGGCAGAGGGCCCAGTCCTTGGTGTGCCTCGCCAGCCTTCCAGCTTGCAAACTGTACGGGGCAGGCATCCATGAAAGCGCCCTTCATTTCCAGCATCTCAACAAGCATTCCCTAAAGTGTGTGCCAGTCGGGGACCAGCCTTGGATGGGGGCGTGCGCCCCCCTCCCCGGCACGCTCAGCCCTCACTCTTTGCAGACACCGTAGCTTTCTGCGCGGGACGGGTCCACAAGTCACGGGGGCCTCCACAGGCCACGCGCATGCAGCCTTGGCAGGCCCTCAGTCTGCCCCCCGCACACAGAGACAGAGTGGACCCAAAATCCAAACTGTGGAAGGACAGACCAGGGGGCAGTGAAATGACATCCCTTGAGTTACCTTTTGTTGTTGCAACCGAGACTTAATAAATTCCTTTGAAATCGAATCGGATATAGGTTAGTCCAATCTTATCATCGCGGTGTGAAATATGGTAAATGCAGATCAAATATCAGCTGAAATATAGAGAGACTCACCCTGAATAAAAGGACAAGGTGACATTTAGTCTTCACCGGATCTTGGTGGTTTCTGCTTGTCTCCCTCTAGTGGTCAGGAGCTGCTATTGCCCTGTCACCACCTTGCCGCAAACAAGAACAAAAAAGAGGTTTGGGCCACAGCTAGTTCTCTGGTAGTCAGAGCATCCGTCACTCCTTCCTGCCCCTGAGCCCGTGCAGGCCAAGCACAAAGCAAAGAGCCCTTCGCCTGGCCAGTTTCAAGAGAGGGAACCATGCTGGCTCCCAGCAAGGGACCGACGCCAGGACCTATTGCTTCCTTTGCTCATTGTCCTGGGAATAATGACATCACCCTAATGGCGGATTCACGCCCACCTACTAATTCAAACAGCAGTGGGGACATGAGTCAACCGCTGGGCAGTATTTTTAGCTTGCAGTGGGGGGAAATTTTGTTTTCAGGCTTAGTGTTAATTTTGGAATTAAAAACTCACTGTGCTACCATCCAAAAAAGCTTTCAGCAAATAAATGATCCGATGCATCTTCCCAAAGAATGCAGGTAGTCCCAGCAGTAATCCAGACAGCTTTCCTGGCTGGACACTGACGATGCGGACCTCCTGGGGCCCGTTGTCACCAACTCACGCCCTTTGTGACTTTATTCTGATGCAAAGAGCCAAAGGAATTCATGGAACTTTCTGGTGTGACTCGGACGTGCAACGCAAATCCCAAAAGAGATCCTATTCCTGGGAAGAGATGCTATAAGGTTCATTCTGCGTGTAAGCATGAGAAGACAGAAATGTTTCCAGGTGAAGAGAAGGAGGTGCAAAAATATTCGAACCCACCTAGGTGCACAGAGGACAACGCGGCCCATCAGATCTTTCCCTTGGTGCCATATGTGACAAAGGGGGTTCCCCTATGTCCCTGCACTTTACAGTCTAGCCGTCCTGGCCACTTGCTCAGCTTGGCCTGTACTGACCATCGAACACTGATCGACATGTTGGGTTGAAGCCTTGGCAGTAGGCCAGGCTGGAGCAAGGGTCCGAGGAGCCGGCAGGGGTGATGGAACTTTGGTCTCTAACAATCATCACTCCTCTTAGAAGGACGTGACCCGTCCTCTAAGAGCAGCTCACTCTAAGTCGTGGTGGGTTTCCCTCCTCCCATCTTCGAGAATTCAGAGAGCTAGAAAAATCTGTGAGACACCAGCAGCTGGCCAGAGTGACCGAAAGTTTCCGCTCGATAAGCAGGTGGCAGTGTTCACCCAAGATAGTATCTTCCTGGGGCACGGGTTCTCTTAGACCTCTCTCAGACCCTGGGCTCGTTGGCACCTTCCACTGGGTCATTTCCAAGGACTGGAGGGGACGGACACTGTCCCCATCCTGGCGGGCTGAGCACGCAGCTTGAGGCTCCCAGAGGAGCCGGAGCACCCGCTTCACAGAGCAGACTGCAGAGAGGACTCGGGCTGTTAAGACAGTTCCTCGGATCACAAAGGCTGCCATTCCTGGCAAACGTGAACAGGTCCAGGCCCCGCAGACAGAACAGGAAGAGTCAAATATGTCTTCTAATGTGGGGTGAGCCCGGCCACTTGTGCCCACGGCAGTGACTGTCAGAAGGAGCCTGAGCTGACCCATGTCACCCTGTGACTCTGAGCTTACGTGTGCTTTTCATGTTTCCTGGCTCTTCAGACTCAGGGATTCCGAAGCAAGAGGCAAGCTCCAGTCGGGGTCAAGCCTAGGTCTCAGATCTACTCTCATAAGCTGTTGGACCTGGAGCAAGTCACTTAACATCTCTGAGCCTTAGTGACCTCATTTCAAAATAGAATCTTACTACTCATCATCTAGAACAGCTGTGAGAAAAAGCTGATGCACGCCTGGCCCAGAAAGCTCAATATATGTCTCTATAATTTGTCTCAATTAGAGGGTTAGGTGGGTCAGTCCATTCTTTAGCTGGCAGTGACCTTGAAGGAGGCAGTTCTGTGTAGGGAGAGCAGCCTCGGAGTGAGAGCAGTTAGGACCCTGGGGCATGACATAAGGCTCCTTTCAAAGGCGAAGCCCACCCAGCCGCGGTCAGCAGCTGGATGAAGAAGGAGGTGACTGGCGAGCCCCGCCCAGCCCCCATCTCAGGGGAAGCAGAAGATGGAATCATCTGTTCTTAACCATCTGGTGCAGCTTGCGCTTTCAGACCGGGGGGCTCTGACGAAGGAGCAAGGAGACCAGCTAAGGTCATCCATGTGGGCGTCCTGGCCTTTTCCCAAGACCACTTCAGTCTCAGTGAGGGACACACACACCCCCCGGCCAGAACGGCGACTCCAGCCTCTGACCTGGACTCCCTTCTGTTAGGGAGGCTGTCCCCTGCCACCCGAGCACAGCACAGGATTGCGGGGGCAGCCGTGGGGGGCCACAGCCCGACCCCTTTTCCAGCCTCCGATGTAAGAGGGATGCACTGGAGGATCTCCGAAGTTCCCCCAAATGCTAAGATTCTTTGAGCCCATAAGAACAGTTCGGGAGACTTCAGGTCAAGATGGAGGTGTAGGAAGACATGCTTTGCTTCCTCACATAACCATAGAAAAAATTACAACTAAATCTCAAAACAACACCCAAAACCACCAGAAAACCAGGCTGTATGGAAGTCTGACAAACAAGGATTTAAAGAAGCCACACTCATCCAGACGGGTGGGAGGAACAGAGTCACAGAGACAGAGGCATGGAGACACAGTGTGGCATGGAGAGGCTGTGGCAGCAGCAGAACAGACGTCCCACTCAAGGGACTGGTGTCGCCACTGAAAAAGAACTTAATGAAACAGAGATAACGAACCTTTTGGATCCAGAGTTCAAAACACCGGTGATCTGGATGCTCAGAGAACTCACTGAGTACGGCAGCAACATAAAGGAAGAAATGAAGGTTACACTAAGTGAAATAAAGAAAAGTCTACAGGGAACCAACCGTGGAGAGGAGGAAGCCGGGATTCAATTCAGCAACTTGGAACATGAGGAAGAAATAAGCTTTCAACCAGAACCAAACCCTTCATCATCACCAAACCCTTATTATAGGAAATGTTAAAGGGACTTATTTAAGAAAAAAAGAAGGTCAAACCTATGCGCATTAAAATGGCAACAGATTCACAACCATCAACAACTGAATCTGAAAAATCAAACTAAGCAAACAGGCAGAACAGGAACAGAATCACAGAGATGGAGACCGTTTGGAGGGTCGTCAGCTGGGAGGGGCAGGTGGGGAAAGGGTGCAGGGGTTAAGAAGCATTACTGGTAGGTGCAAACTAAACAGCGGGAGGTTAAGAATAGTATAGGAAAGGGAGAAGCCAAGGGACTTATATGCACGACCCATGGACATGAACTGAGGGGGGGACGCTGGAGGGAAGGGGGGTACCAGGCAGAGGGGGGCAAAGAAGGAACAGTGAGGACAACTGTAATAGCATAATCAATAAAGTATATTTTTTTTAAAAAAGAACTCTCCAAGAGTTGGAAGGGAAGTGTTGGAAGAAGTATATTTAACGAGTAGCCCGTTCTTTCCCGTCGCCATCCTCCCAAACCGCAGGGACCCGGGATGACTGTGCAGGCCTCCGCGTGCTCAGCAAGGGTAGGGGTCGTGCTAGTCGGGGAGGCGCCCCGACGCCGGCCTCGGCTCCGCGGAGAGCTGCCCCGCCCGCCTCATTCCCTCCCTGACACTCAGTCTCAGACGTGGCTTCCCTCCCCCCACAGCCTGACCTCTGACAGGGAGGCGAGGCCAGAGTGGGGCGGGGGTTTCAGTGCCTCTGTAACTGGGACGCTGGATCCCAGGCCGGGGCTGGGCGGGGCATGACTGCGGAGCCCCACGGGGGAGGCCACCTGCTGGTTTTGGTGTCTCCCATGCCCATTCTTCTTGCCCTTCTCCAGCTGTCATTTCCCCAGCTGAAGAAGAGATGGCGGCTCTCACCCCTCTGGGTGCCCATCTGTCCGGGTCCCCGAGTCCTTGTGGGAGGACAGCTCAGTGGGACGCAGCAGGGTGGGGGGATGGGAACGGGTGAGACAGGAGAAGCGTGGGAATTCGGGAAATTCAGTTATCTTTATTTCACTCTCAGACTTGGGGTCGCCATGCTCTATACTTGATCTTGGCCTCTTTCGGGGTCACCCCACTCTGGAAGGTGAGGGCCATGGGGGACCGCAGGACCAGTGTGACTGGCCTTCCTGGAGAGGCCACCTTAGGGCAGGAACCCCGACACGTTACAGTGCAAAATGTACCGTGTGCACTTTTTAAGGATAGAATAGAATCTGCAAAGGAATGTCAGGCCGATGCCCAGAGGGTGGGTGCCCCGCAGCCCAAGTGGTCGATCCTGTGACTGTGCTGGGACCCTCCTCCCCGAAGCACAAATGAGGGAACCACAGTCTCCCGTGCCACCTGTCAGAATGAACTCACGGGGACAGGGCTCCCTGCATGTTCACCAGAAGGCCGGTGGCCACCACGTTCTGTATTTCTGTCCCTTCCCCCAGCTCTTCGGCGCGCAGCTTGGCTCAGGCAAAGCGTTCGGCTGTTTGTTATTTAATCATCAGAGAGGAGAGAGGAGGCGGCCGGGGGCCTGCCTCCTAAGAATCCAGGAAAAAGTTCCCCAAACTTCAGCCCTAAGTCGGAAAGACTCAGGTCCCTTCAGAGGTGCACCAGGTTGTCTGACACTTAGTGCCTTTCTTCCCTCCCCGCTCGCTCTCTCTCCCTCCTTTTTCCCTTTCCTTTTGTCTCTGTCGACCCTTGAGGCCGAGCCAAGTGAAATGAGAGCTGCATCTTTGCTGGACCTGGTCTCCTGGAGCAGGACCCCGCCCCACCCCGCCCCACCCCGCCCCGCCCACCTGCCTTTTCACTCACCCTTTCTTGTTCTCTTGGGGGAAAATCGCGATTGACTTGCTGTTGCTTCTCTTAACGAAGAGTCGGACACAGTGCCCGTGGCATTTGAACATGAACTACATGCGGCGTGCGAAGCGGAAGGGTGCAGCGGGCTGAAACTGCTAAACCAGAAAGACCAGCAGACAGACTAGGGCGCGTCTCAGTGGAAGGCAGCCCCTCTCTGGGGAGCCTCAGCGTCGCAGACGGTTGTCGTTACATGAGAACGTGGCAGGAGGGGCGCGCTAGGCTGAGCGTGTGACCCGGGCACTGCCTGAGACCCGACTGTGTTACCTTCGCCCACCTAAGAATTTGTCATTTAAACCATGGAGGAAACTTGAGTTCAAATCTCAGAGTATAGCTGGCCATGGCTTCTTAGGTGAATCCTGCTCTCCTGTTTATATGACATAAACACTGATTTTGCCATCAGACGGATCTGAAACTTGTGCCCCGGCTCTGCCACACACCGGCTCTGTGACTCGGGGCAAGTTCCTTAACCTCCCTGAACCTGTTTTCATGTCTATAAAATGAAATGAAAATATCTACCTATTTTGAAGGTAAAGGAAAAAATGCATAGAAAACACTTATCCCAGGACCATGCAGTAAATGTCAGCTCTTTGATGATGTTAGAGATGGCGGAGGCCAGCTGCGAATGAGCCGTAGAGGGATGTGGCGCTCCGTAAATCCAGGAGTGGAAACGTGTGCATGCCTCCGTTCTGCCCTCTGTCCCCACTCCCGCCCAGCGACACTGATGGAGCCCCGTGACCCCTCAGATTAGAACTCGGCTTACCTTTCGAGCTACCTCATCTCTCCTTAGGGAAATATATCCCGAAGGCTTTATCTCCTGTGCACTCCAGCAATTTTACTTTGCACCCAGCAACGCGTGCCACTCCCTGGTGCCCCCATTCAACCTGAGCCATCTGTCTCCGGAAAACCAGGGCTGAGGGGAGCTGTGGGGGAGGCCCCTGCCACAGTTAAGAAAAGAAAGGGCACCTCTAGGGTTGGGCCAGGGCTGTGGCCCCGACTGGCAGGTGACACGTGCCCTGTCAGGAGACCCTACTGCTGGCGAGGGAACTGGGGCCAAGACGTGTGGTCCTCACTGTGCCCTGGCTGTCAAGACGGGAAATACAGAAAAGCAATTTCGCAGGAGGCAACGGCCAGATGCTGTCCAGGTACCATCTGCCAGGCTCTGTCGTGACCAAATAGGTGTAGCTGGGATTATGGCCACCTCCTTCTTGAGTTTCCCAGAATCAGGGTGACCAGCCACCATGTGATGATGCTAACTGCAGCGCCCTTCTTTCTGCCAACTATTTCGGGTTCTTCAGCCATGCGAGGCTTTGTCCCCATCTAAGCAGCAGCAAAAATTTAGACGGGGCAGGGGAGGGGTCAGCCTTTGCTTGCTATATTCCCCAAAGGAGGAAGGAAAAGGAGACCCCACTGTCCCCTCAGTCACTGAACTCGTGAACATTTCGACTTCTGGCACTTAAGTGGCCCGTCCAAGTCCCCCCCACAGCCCTGACCGCCATCTGCTTCCTCCTGTCCAGATTGTGGCCGCCATCCTCGCCATTGCCGGGATCGTGATGATGACCTACGCAGATGGCTTCCACAGCCACTCTGTCATCGGCATAGCGCTGGTGGTGGGCTCGGCATCCACGTCCGCCCTCTACAAGGTAAGGCAGGGCGCGGCTCCGGGAGCTCCTGCAGCAGGCGAGACAGCAGGTGTCCCCGTGCGGGGCCCAGCCCCTGGGGCACCTGTGACGGCGGTCACGCACGGAGCCCTGCTTGCCGTGCGCTGCGCGCGGCCAGGCTGAGACCCCGCGTGGCCAGGCTCTCGGCCACCCGGGGCTCTGGCCCCCTCAGGCCTGCCCATTGGTGGCCAAACATTCGCAGCCTTTGGGACAAAATGGCTGTCGACCGCGCATCTTCAGAGTGCCATTAGTGAGGTCGTCGTTCGGCGAGAACTGGAGAAGGGCCAGGGACACCAAACTCAGCGTCCAGTAAGATAATTTCCCACCAGATCGGACGAAGGTTTCAGGATCCGGTGCAGCTGTCATTTAAATTTTTAATGACATGGGTTTGTAGCCGCCAGTCCCCAGAATGGGCCCACGTGCGTTTCAAGCAGTGTTTGGCACAGTCCTGTATCCCGGGGATTATAAAATGTCTCTGACAGTGTGTTGGGGGTCTTTGGAAAGCGTGTCCTAACCGCAGGTTTAGAGGATGCCCACAGGCAGAGACACACTCATCGCTTCCTTCCCAGAAACACGTGGGGAAGTCTAGCGCCATTCAGAGGCTTCAGAGCCACCTTCCGAATGTGTTAAAAGGCCTCACTCTGCTACACTGACTTGCTAATGGGAAGCGGGAGCGTATAGAACTCAGTCTGCAGTGAACGCAGATGCTCTGATTGGCGCTCGTGTCTCCCTCTCCTCGGCAGTGCTTGTCCAGAGGGGTCCAGGGGTGGAGGGCTGAACACAGTTTACTCCCTCCCCGTGCTTCCTGCACATAGACCCAGAAATCCCTGAGAGAGACGCGAAAAGGCTGAAAAAGGAAGAAGCAGGAAAAGGAGGGACAAAAATACAGAGCCTCGAATTAGACCTCCGGCTCACTAAACGCAGGGCCAGACTAGGTTCGGCTCCTGGCCACCCTAGTAACATCTGTCCCTCTCCTTCTGGTCTTTCACATACGGCAAATGGACAGCTGCCTTCCACTGAAACCCATGCCGTGCCTGGGAGGGGCCGGGTCGAGCCGCGAGCTGTGAGCGACCATCTCTCCAGCGTCCATTGGCAGAAAATGTCTCCGCAGTGGAGCCCTTTCTCTTGGGGGCACTGCTTTTCAAACTGTGCTATAGAAAGCTGGAGGTCAGCTGTAGGGTCCTGAGAGGAGTGTGTCACCATGGCCAGAGTTCTCGTGTGTGTGGCTGCCTCATCTTCAGATGCTCTGAAGCTGGGGTACAGTGTTGTGAATACGAGGCTGACAAGTGGGACCCTCTGACTCCTGAGGGGACTGGGCAGTAGCTCTGCATGGCGAGGTCACTGAGGTTTGCTACGGGCACAGCGAGTGTAGGTCAGGCCCCCGCCCATCCCTGAAGGCCTGGTAGGCAGGGTGTACTTGTCAGGGCGCCGTCTGCCCGGGCGTCTGCCAGGGGTGGCCGCGGCAGCCTTCACCCTCCGCCTTGCTTCCTCCACAGGTCCTGTTCAAGCTCCTCCTGGGCAGTGCCAAGTTCGGGGAGGCCGCCTTATTCTTGTCCGTCCTGGGTGTGTTTAACCTCCTCTTCATCACCTGTATCCCTGTCATCCTCTACTTTACCAAGGTGGAGTACTGGAGCCCTTTCGCCGACATTCCCTGGGGAAACCTCTGCGGATTCGCGGTCCTCCTCTTGAGTAAGTGGCATGCAGCCGCCGAAGCTCCCAGAAGCCGCGACTGGGGGGCAGGATCAGAGCAGCTCGAGGGGAACCTGTGGGCCCCTGGCCCTGACGGAGGAAATCGGCGTCCTGCTACCCTTACGCCCCTGTGCTTTTCAAAGTCCTTGTGTTTCACAAAGTGAATCCCTAGTGACGATGATCCTGGATTCTAATTCTAGAACCACAGTGGCTGCCGTGGTGGCTGTGGTCACCACGGCTCTGGGTGGTGAACGAAGAGCCCAGCGAGCCACACGGCACCTGAGGATGCCAGCACATTCCTCATGGGCTGGGGAGGAGCCAGTCAGTCGTCCCCGCCAAGCTCTAGAACGTTAATGATAGATCATCAGCTCTAGAACTGATGACGCTGTCAGCGTTCGATAAATATCGTCGGTCGTCATGGTCAGTCCGCCTCATCGTTGCTTGATAAACAGCTGGCATCAGGCAGACGTGCAGTCAGGAGGTGCCTCCTCGTCTCCGTCTAAAAATGCACCTCCCCGAGCTCCCGCTCGCACAGCCCGCCCAGAGTCCTGGCTGGCGCCTCCTCACTCATTACCTTTTCTAGATTCCTCTTCCCTTCTCCAAAGCTCAGGCAAGAGAGGAGAGCTGAGTAATCAGGATGTTTGTCCTTAATCCCCGAGCCCCGGAGCCCTTGCAGGAGCCTGAACTCCCTGGCTCAGAGCAGAGGGCAGTGGCCGGAGGGGTTGGGGTCGGACAGACCACGGGCGAGGCGAAGCCAGGGCCAGTCACGAGTAACGCCCCTTTCTTATTCTTTACTCAGCATTCAATATCGTATTAAATTTTGGAATTGCTGTTACATATCCCACTCTGATGTCTCTTGGAATCGTCCTCAGTGTACCTGTGAACGCAGGTAAGTCTACATGGCTTTCTGTAGCTGCTTGTAAACAGACATGCGCACACATTAACCTGCGTGGCACATAGATTCCTGCTGTGCCTGGTGGGCAGTGTGTGTCTCACCTTCTGTACAGAAAGAAAGCACTTAGGTAAAATGTTGATGTCTGTTATATATGCAGTATTTTCTCCATAATGGATTGATTTTCACTTACCACACGAGATACAGAAAGTCTAAAGCCTTCTCGATTCTAAATGGTGTGGGGATCAGAGATCAGTATCATTAATAATAAGTATAGAAAATATTTGTGGCAGAAAAAATATTAATGTTTGTAAGTGCCTTTGAAGGGGAGAACGTTTCCTCAGGGCATGGCAGGCATGGGGCCGAGACCTGTTTGTAAACTGAAGATACTAAACCTCCCTCTCCACCTCCCAGGAGAGATGGGGAGGCCCCTTCCCAGTGGGCAGGGTCTTTGTTTCCCACAGGGACTCATCAGCCACCCAGCCGGCAGCTCTTCCAAAGACTTGTCACTGCCCGCCACCACCTCCTCCCTTTTCCTGGCCCAGGCCGGAATGAATTTAGGATTTTCTTCTGGGTCCCCCACCTCACTCTGACCTCCCCATAGAGTGTGTGCTCAGCCAGGGAGGGCTTTGTGAATTGCTTCTCACCCTGGGGCCCTGGCACAGCTCCCCGCAAAGCCATTTCAGGAACCCCCTCCCACCCCCGCCACTCGCCCACTTGCAGGCCATTAGAGGTTAGTCTCGGGGGGAGTGGCAAATACTTAACTGTGGAATATGCTGCAGGCACAGGCAAAGCAGTTCTTGGTTTCTAAGCCTTTTCCTGTGATCTGGCTTCTCCCGCCCTCCGTGCCCCACGTCGGTATGCCCCTCACCGGGCGGGCTCTCCAGCAGTGCCCCAGCGCAGTCTGGCTGGGCACGGGGAAGAGGACCACCTGGTGGGGGCGGGCGGACAGCGGTCCCAACTTATCAGCGCTCTGAGCGTCCCTTCTCACCGGGTCGATAGGAGAACCAAATGAAATCGTCTAGGAGGCAGCACTTCCAGAGGCAGAAAGCCCTCGAGTCCCCGGGAGCTGGTACAAAGGGGCCTGGCTGCTCCGTCTGCAGGCTTCTGAAAAATAACTTACCACCCTACCCTCTCTACGTCCTCTCCCGCCTTTATGGTCACACAGTGTTCTCGGTGTGAGAGGCCAGACCCCGGGCAGCTCTCGCACCGAAGCTCGGTGGGGCCACGCCCTACAGCCAGGTGTTGGGGAGAGAAATCAGAATCACTTCTTACTGCTTACCTGCAACAGGAGAGGTTTACTAAGGTGTCCAGGACACGAGCAAAGGTGTCTGCTATTATCTGATGTGTCAGAGCAGGGCCAGCACTTGGCTCGGCTACTCTCCGAACTCTGTCACCTGTGAAGCTCAGGTGACATGCTGGTTGACCCTCCCCACCTGCTGAATTACAGAATGTTCTCCCAATATCAAAAATTAAAGTATTTCTCAGTGGTAGCGGGATAAAAGAGGCACTTTAATTCCACAAAATTTTTTTTCAAGTTTAACTTTTACTTTTATTAGTGTTTTTTAGCCTACCCTCTAGATAAAGTGAGAGGCAGGGGGCAGGAAGCCAAGGAACAGGGGCGGGGTGACAACCAGGCCTCGAACTGGGCAGCCACAGGGCCACCCCCACGGGGAGACCTGGTGGACAGCTGTCCGGCCAGTCGGTTTTCGGAGCAAACCCTCCCTCACAAAAGGACGTCAGAGAAAAGCAATCTAGTGTTAGAAGGCAGCTGCCAATTTGCTCTCTCTGGTTTAGTTAGGAAGGGAGGGAGGGGGAAGTGGGAGGGAGAGAGGGACCACTGACATCCACGTGCTTTTGATCTCTTGGCTAAGAAGAGAATGATGGTCTGGATTTTTGTTAAGTGACGTGACATGAAGCCTGTTTCCCGTTTTGTTCCCTCGCCTGATGTGAGTGAGGAATGAGCCATGAGCCACATAGGTCTTGAATAAACTTTAACAGTTGGCAGTGACGCAGGTGGCATTAGAGCCACACACTAACAATGTCCTGGGGTGCACCAAATATTTATATTTATTACCTTCACAAACCCAGCTCAAATTTGGTTTTCAAAACACATAGATGCGCATAGATGATGAAATAATGCTCTTAAATTATAAGAATAAAGTATGTCATTGTAGAAAATGTGAAAAGTACCAGAAATATAAAGAAACAAACTCGTTTTCATTACCCCGCCACCCAGAGGTGGCCACAGTCAAGCTTCGGTACTCACAGGGTGGGGCAAAAGTAGGTTTACAGTTGCGGGTACGTGAAACAAGAGTATATTCTTGTATTATTATTTATTATTGTATTATTTTCCATACAAACAACTGTGAACCTACTCTTGCCGCCACCCCGCATGTGTGCGTAACAAACCCACGTCTGGTCTCAGGTCGCTTGGGGTCGGGAGCACAGGCGCAAGGCCCCCACGGGTGGGGGGGGGCGGGGCGGGGGAGGGGCAGGGGGCGGTCGCTGCCCGCCCGGAACAGACCCCGCCGCCCACGAGGACCCACCGCTTGGCGCGGCCGCCTGCTGCGCGCTGAGTAGCCCGCCCTCTGTCCCCGCAGTGGTCGATCACTACACCAGTACCATCGTCTTCAACGGGGTCCGGGTCATCGCCATCATCATCATCGGCCTGGGCTTCCTCCTGCTGCTCCTGCCGGAGGAGTGGGACGTCTGGCTGATCACGCTGCTCACCCGCCTCAAGGTGAGGAAGAAGGAGGAGTCGGCGGAGGGCGGCACCGACCCGGGCTCCGGACCTCCGAGCAAGAGGAGAGGCCGCCCGTCCTTTGCGCGCTGACCACAGTGTCTGGAACTCTCGGGGACACTCAGCCCTAATGACCGGGAGGTCTATTCCCGTGGGAACCTCGGTTGGTAAGGTGTACATACCTGTACAGTTTTGGTAACCTCGGTAAGTTACACGGTATTTATTGGCATGTCCAATTTGCTTGCTCTTGTTCACATCAGACCTTCCACTTAAGGCGCCAATTCAACGCGAGAGACAAAAGGAGAACCTCCGCTCGTTTGAAATGAATGTAAAGCAGGTTAAAATTGTCCTTGCCCGGGTCGTTTTGGAGGACAGGCGTTCTTGAGGAGGCAGGGCGAACGTTTTGAATCTTAGCAACCGAAAATTACATTGCACACTGTGATTACTTTCCAGCTATGGTAGGTCATTTTTTTTTTTTTCAGAGCTGTACTCTTAATTTTAAGGGATCTCAATGAACCAAAAGGTAACTAAGTTAGTTTGGGTGGGTAGATGGGTGTGAAGAGGCGACACCGAAAAGGAGAGTGGGTATCAAAACCCATCTCTAGGACTAGGCGGCGGCGGCGGGGGACAGGGCTGAGCCGGGTGACGTCAGGGGACAGATAATCTGAGCCCCCGCCAGCCTGCTCTCCGTGTCTGTGTAAGGTCACGCCAGAGAAATTACAGTGCCTTCTACAGAATTTTCGTCTTTACCTGTGTGAAGCGAGGTGACTTTATAAGTCACTGGCGCCGTCTTATAATTTAGATGTAGAAATCTTTAAAAAACAAATAAAACTATATATTATGTGTGTGTGTACAAAAGAGACAAAGCCGACGACCAGTGTCAGGGAACGCGGTTCTCGGAGTGCGACGCCATACGAGGCAGGAGGGGCTGCTGGGTGGCTTTCCCTTCATGACCAAGACCGAAAACTTATTTACGGAATCTGTACATCTTTTTATGAAACTTTTAAGCACCAGGCTGTTTACTTACACAATTTAGCTCTGCCAGAAAATTCTATCTGTGATAGATCTGTAAAGAGGGACAAGGGGGTTAGAGTTTACTATTTTTGAAGTTTACATTGTTACATACGAAATGGAAACCTTATTTTGAAACGTTGTCATAACCCAAAGGTGCGCTCTGTAACCATGGAGTATTCCACTCCACTGGGGCGAGGGGCCCTCATGACCTGAACTTTTTAGCAAATTACTATTCTCAGTTTCCATTACCTGTTTGGCCAAACAGATTAATAAACTATTTAAAAAGAAGCGTTTAGTGCTGTCTTGTTGGCCGCGTGGCTACACTCCTACTGCACCAGTTCTGACTTCTTTGTTGTCCTTACTCTTCCTCCGAGCGGGTCCCACCTTCCTTCCCGTCAGGCACCCAAAGCCACCTACCCACCTCAAGGGGAAAAAAATCTCACTGTAAAGACAGATTTGCCTTCACAAGAGTGACATGCAGCACAGTCGGCCAGGCTGCATAGACAGTAGGTCCTGAGCGTGTCCTTCCACCCCCTGCCGAGGGCTCTCTCCCCTCCAGAGACCCGCCCTCAGCTCAGCCCTGGGCCTGCATCTGGCTCCCTCTCCTTCACGGACTGGCCCCACAGCTCAGTGGACACTGGTCTCTCATAGCTGCCTCGGAGTGGCAGTCTGCGTCCCTAAACTGACAAGGTCCCCCAGCTCGGCTTCCACACCTAACTTCCGCTTTGGACGTCCTAACCTAATCTAGCCCCACAGAAAATTTGATTTAACGGCTTTGATAACGGCTCTCCCGCTGTTCCAGGCAGCTAGGGCCAGGGACTATGAGGTCTGATGTCTCTCATTCTACAGCTGCAAGGGGCTGTGTTTGGTAAAGGGGGCGTGAGCAGAGAGATGACCGGTCTCTTTAGGCCACCTCGTCCTACCACCCACATCCGGAGCGTCTGCACACCACGCAGCATGAGGTCAGAACCAGGAAAGCCTACCTGTCCAGAGCGGGGCGCTCCCTGCCCACTGAGCCCAGGTGTGCACTCCGAGGGGCAGTAGGATCCTAGACCTGTCACCTCCGTGGCTCTGTTGGGGCTCGAAACCCCTCCAATTACCCCAAGGAGCCAACCAAACATATCCTGTGTAAGCCGTAACATGAAAACCCAGGAACCCCTACATTCAAGCAGATTGCCCTCATTCTCCCACTGGGCATAAAAGCCTATGAAAATCCAAAAGAATTGAAATCTGGGACTCAAAGAGATGTCTGTATGCCTGCAATCAAAGCAGCATCATTCACAGTAGCCAACAGGTGGAAGCAACCCAAGCATCCATCAAGGGACGAATGAATGAACAAGTGGTGTATCCATACACTGTCAGTGTCATGTACAAAAATAAGAAATGACGAGCCAAAAGCTGAGCCTTAGTGACATGCAAGTTGTCTTTGATATACAGAGTTAAAAGTATTTTTATTGGATTACATTTTAATGTATTATTTATTAGATTAGTTTATTTTTTCTCGTTTCATTGAGATATAATGATATATAATGTATCAGTTTAAGGTATAAACATAAGGATTTGGTATTTGTATGTATATTGCAAAATGATCACAACAATAAGTTTCGTTAACATCTGGCACCTCACATCGTTTTTTGTGTGTTGAGAACTTTTAATCTCTATTCTCTTAGCAACTTTCAAATACACAATATTGTTAACTATAGTTACCACGTTGCACATGACATCCTGTGACTCGCTTACCTTATAACCAGAAGCTCGTGCCTTTCAACCGCCGTCACCCATCTCCCGTTCCCCACCCGACTCCGTTTATGAATTTGGCATATTTACATTCCACCGTAAGTGAGATCATATGGTGTTTGTCTTTCTCTGACTTATTTCACTTATAATGCCCTCAGGGCCCATCCAGGTTGTTGCAAATGGCAAGATTTCATTCATTTTTATGGCTGAATAATATTCTATTATATATGCACCACATGTTCTGGTAAAGATCATCCACCGATGGACACGTAAGTTGCTTCCATGTCTTAGCTATTGTAAATAATGCCACAGTGACGTGGGGATGCAGATCTCTCTTCAAGATAGTGATTTTGTTTCTTTCAGACATATGCCCAGAAGTGGAATTACTGGATCCTATGGTAGTTCTATTTTTAATTTTTTTAAGGAATCTGTATTCTGTTTTCCACAGTGGCTACATAATTTGCATTCTATTCATTTATTGCATTTTAAAGGCATTTGAGCCAACATTTTTAAATTGGGAGATTTTGCCTAAAAATGTGGATTTCTGATGTCTCTTGAATGACTTCTCTTGAAAGAAGCTTCTGGAAAATTAAGCCTGCATTTCATAAGCACAACCCAGCGGACCCCTTGCTGTGGCCACAGCCTTCAGCCGCGCAGTTCACAAGTGTCCGCAGGTGTGTCTGCACTGGACCGGGCTCGCTTCCCTGGCTTCCCTGGGCTCTGGGGGCCTTTGAGGTAACTCCTTGTGCTGCACAGAGTTCGGGGCGCGAGTGCAGCAGACAGACAGGCAGACCCAGACGGAGGCCTGTGTAGACACACACAGGAACAGTGCAGAAAGGAGTATGTCCATCGGCCTCTACGGCAGAAGAGAGGGTCAGAGAGGTAGGCAGGGTCAGGGTCATGGATACTCCTATTAAACACCCACCTTCTTCTGACTGACGCATAAAACTGGTCATGACTAGGAGGCGTGCGTGGCAAACGGCCCACTGCGGGGCATCCCTCCTTCACTGGGCACCATGACGGGGCTCCAAGAGGGCGCAGGCAACGGACATCTGTCTCAGTATTTTATGAAGAGCAGAACGGGGGCGCTCGCACACGTCCGGCAGGCCGACCGGGCTGGTTCTGTGACCCCGTCAGGGACGGCACACGGGCGCCGCATGCATACAATTAGCTAATGGCATTGAGGGCGGGCTGCTTTCAATACGGAGATGTGACCGGATCAATCCGGTAAGCAGCAACGCAGACGGCGAGGAATCAATATGGAGGGCGCTTCAGCTCCCAGGCGAACAGGGGTCCGTGTGGATCTCCGGTGAAAAGTCAGCAACAGAAAAGTCAAAACTAAAAATAGAAACTCTTTTAACTTATGGGAACTCGGAAATGTATGCTATACAGTTGGTTTTATTAACGTTAGAATTAATAATAGATGTTTGCAGGAAACACTACGTATTTCCAAACAATTCGACCATTGGGAATCCTAAGACTCTTTTAGGCTGTTGCTTGGTTATTTTACATGTCACTTATGATGAGAAATCAATTCTAAAAATTCTCTATAAATGTTCAGGAGTCCGTAAGTGTACTCGCCCTTTCGTCTTTACTGAATAGTTTG
This sequence comes from Mormoops blainvillei, assembly GCA_004026545.1. Taxonomy (NCBI): domain Eukaryota; kingdom Metazoa; phylum Chordata; class Mammalia; order Chiroptera; family Mormoopidae; genus Mormoops; species Mormoops blainvillei. The sequence goes on from PVJD01012311.1 coordinate 26,410, forward strand.
TCACTGTCAGTGTGAGTCTGGGAATTCTTCTAAACATTTAATACTAAAAACTAAAGTGATTTCTGCACCATCTATGAGGTCTGGGTATGATGCCTTATTCTACTAATTACATCGGATATTCAGTACAGTTTCAGCTTTACAGCAACGAGAAGACACAGCAGCAACTGTGATGAGTCAGTGAGTGGCCTCCCTCGCAGCTCAGTCTCCGCCCGGCGCGCCCTGTGTGCCCTGTGTGTGAGAGCAGGAAAAGACTCCTCGGGTCTGCTTTTGGGTGCAGGTCTGCAGCTCTGAGCTCACCACCATGGTCACTGGGAAACCCTGGTGCGGTCACCCTTCTGAGGCACAGCGCACCATCTTCACGAAGGTGTTTTTGAAATTCAAAATCAGTCTCTGGAAAGGGCCATCTGCCGAGCCCATTAATTTACTTAACCAGAATTCTCTTAAATGACTAGCCAGTAAGTCACCTAAAAGGCCCTGAGAGAATGGGACATAGGGCAGCTCAGCTTCTTTTCGCGGGCAGCTATGGAAACGAGAGCGCTGCCCTAAAAACCCACCTCGTGCCCTGGCCGGGTGGCCCAGTTGGTTGGAGCGTCGTCCTGTGTGCACCAAAAGGTTGCAGGTTCAATCCCCGGTCAGGGCACATACAGGAGGCAACTGATGTTTCTCTCTCCCTCTCTTTCTCTCTCCCTCTCTTCCCCCTTGCTTCCTCTCTCTCTAAGATCAATAAACATATCCTTGGGTGAATATTAAAATATGTTTCTATACTTAAAAATCTACCTCTCGCTCAGTGGTTGATAACAGGCAGGTGTCAGTTCAAGCCCCCGGCTCTGCAGGTGACCGCACTTGGCGGGCGGAGGCTGGGCTCGCTGAGCGGCTCGCTGTGGGAGAGGCTCCTTGGGGCTCAGCACCAGGCCGCGGGCGCAGCTCGCTCCCGGGGCGGCGCGGGCCTTTCCACGGGCGTGGCAGCCCTGGCTGGTTTTTTGTCTTCTGCTCTCTTTCTGCCTTTTGTGGTTTTAACTGAGCATTTTATATGATTCCATTTTCTTTCCTTTCTTAGCATGTCAGTTATACTTACTTTTTAACTTTTTTTAGAGGTTGCCCTACAGTTTGCAATACACATTTACTACTAATCCTACTACTTTGAAATAAAACTACCACGTTACATGCAGTGTGAGTACCTTATAATAAAATAATCCTAATTCTTCTACTCATGTGTATCATTGATCTTTCATTTCATTTCTATATAAGTATATATATATATATATATATATATATATATATATATATGGTTACGTTGTTGCCTTTTGATGTACCTTGTAGTCTTTTCTTGAAAGCCAGACATGCCGCACCCCTGCTGTACACCGGTCTTCAGCGACGTGGTGGTGCGTCTCTGGCAGGAGCGCCTGCCGGCCTGCGATTAGGTTTCCGTCTTTCAGGGAGCCCGTGCCCCTGCACTGTGGACCTCTCAAGTGGGTGTTTCTCTCCCTCCTTCTGGGCGACAGGATGGCTCACGTGGCTGGAGGTGGGCATCTCCCTTCCCCCAGTGAGTTAGCCCCTAGTGAACTACTGTCCCCTGAGGCAGCCTTTCCAAGAAGAGCAAAGGGCCCTGGGTGTTTCACAATGGTTCCTTTTCTCCTTCTGCTGACGGAAGCCTGAGGGGATTTTCCCAGGATATTTGCTGGTCGAACTCCCGGAGGTAAATCTCAGTGCTGTGGGGTCCCCTTGGCCAGGTCCCCTGGAATTTTGAACTAGGCTGGCCGTGTGGGCACTGAGCTTCCGGCCCTTGTCAGTCGCACTTCCGCTTTTCTACCTGCCCTGGTTCCTACAGCAGTTTCCACCTGTCTGGCTCTGTCTGCTCTGGTAAGTTGTCTTGGTGCTCGCCTGCCTGCCTCTCCAGGGCCGGGGCGGTGGTTTGCCCAGCGTCCTTACACCTCTCTTACAGGTCCTAGAAAAGTTGCTCATTTTTAGCCTGTTCAGCTGTTACTTGCTGCTGGGATGGAACAGAGACTTCCAAGCTCCTTACATGCGGAGCTGGAAACCAGAAGGGCTTCCCTTCCTTTTGCAAAAAAACCTTAAGAAGTACTTTCTTTAAAGGGTGAAGGTGGTCAAATGGCACAAACTTCGGTTATAAAATAAGTAAGTCCTGGGATGTAATGCACAACACGGCGACTACGGTTAATGATACTGCCTTGCATGTTCGAAAGTTGCTGAGAGTAAATCTTAAAAGTTTTCATCACAAGAAAAAAAATTCTGTAACCGTGTGGTGATGGATGTTAACTAGACTCATTGTGGCGATCATTTCACAAGATACGAATATCAAATCATTATGTTGCATACCTGAAACAAATATATTGTGTGTCAATTATAGCTCAATTTTAAAAACTAAATAAAAATTTTTTTTAAATACTGAGGTGAAGCAAAACAAATGATTACAGGAAAGGCAAACGATGTGTCTGCCAATTGACCTCTGACCCCTTAGTGCCAGGGGGGTGAGGGGGTGGGGGAGTGGGGGGGTGGCTTCAGTCTGCAGGCTCCTCCCCCTCCCCCTAGGGGACTCCTCCCTCATTTTGGCCTCAGGCAGGTTTTCAGCCTTGCCCCTGACTCCAGACCCCACCCCATAGAGGTGCCCCCTCGTGTGCTCCCACTCTGATTCATGGCTCTAAGCCTGTCGCTCACCGCCACCAACATTTTTATTTTTCACTGTAATCTGAGCCCTTCCTTTCTGAGCCAGTGTGTTTCCTTCCCCACCATGGCCAGAGACGTGGGATTCAAGCTTCTTAGACCCTGCAGGTCTGAGAATGTGTAGAGATTTAACCAGGTTTTGGGTGAGGAGTGTGCTGTCATTGGCAAGGGGAAAAATGCCCCCCCTCCAGGTGAAGCCCCTCCCAGTAAGTTCAGTAACCCACACAGAACAAACTGGAATGCCTCGCATCTGGTAACGGGAGAGTCGTTCTCATCCAGGGAGTGGAGTCTGCTGCTAGTACCCACAGTGTTTGTCCTTATTCTGCATGGAGTTCACGTGACCTGTAAGACGTACTTAGATGTTAATACCGTGCTATTCTCTCGGACTTGTTTTGTTTTTTCACACAAATAGGATTTCACATTTATTTATTTATTTGTTTCATAAATACTTTAACAACAGAGTTTGCATAATTGGAATAGTTCCTGTCTTTGGGAACCTTAGAAATTAATAAGGACTAGCAAGGCCACCAGACCTTGGGAGACAGCTGACGCGCACGGGCAGACTTTGTCAAGCTGTTTTGATCTGCGAGGGCGGGGGCGGGGTTGGGCACTACTCCACAGAGAAAATAACTTTTTCAGTTGGCCTAACAGGATGAATAGGGATTTTAGAAACAGGTAGGTGACAGGGCAGTTCAGGTGAACAGGAAAACAGGAAGAGAAGCAGATGTTAGGGGCAAGATCTGATACGGCAAATAACGATGGGCACCGGTAGGGGAGCGCAGGACAAAATCAGAAACAGGCCAGGTCCCAATGTGGGGTCTCCAGTGCCACGCTGATTCATTAGGACAATCACTGGTGAGTATTTGAAAGCCATCAGAAGTGACTGAGCAGGAGAGTGGCATGATGGCACAACATCTTGTTTATTCCCACCCAACATCCCAGTCTGTTGAGAGCCCTTTGATCTTGAATCTGTCATTAGAAGTATGAGCTATCTCTTCTAGCCCTATATCCCCTGCAGATTTGATACGCATCTTTGTATATGCTTCTTAATTCAACTATGAAATATACGAAAGTTATAGCTCTAGTGACAACCCAAAGTGACCTCCCTCCAGGTTGGTGATGACTCACATTCTTTGGGCCATGAGTCTCCCAAGACATTATACCCATGAATAACAGCGTCCGGCCCGCAGTTCACAACAATAATATCTGACGTTATTGATTGTTTGTGTCCGTGCACATGGTTTACACTCATAACCCCTTCACTAGCCTATGAGATGAGGTACTGGCATTCGCTGTGTATTTCCTGAAATGTCACATCTGTCCTATCCTACACTTGAATCTCAGCCTTATTTGGTTTTCAATCAACCTCCAAAGAAAGTATGAAATTTATCAAGTAGATCCTTCTCAAAATCTTCAGGCAAATGTAACTCCTTTAATATCAATCTGGTTAATTTTAAGCCTTAGAGAATTCACAAGATTAATTAGAAACCTCATTTTTATTTGTGTCTATTGCGGCTAAGTGAAAAGTTTTAAATCTGGCACCGGGGAATAGTGAAATAGAGTTTAAACTTAGCCAAGAAGCATGATTTTTATCTAAGCGAACCTGAATTTTATGAAAAATTTAAAATCTAACAATGCCAGAAGGAGCCCTTGGTTGCCTAGGTAATAAAGCAGGTTTCCATGGAAACCCATGGGTCTGTACCAAAGAAACCCCTTGAATTTTAATGGTATGAAAGAGCATCATCTAAGACATACTAAATAGTTATTGCCAACTGAAACTTTCTTGGCGCTGCTTAGACTTTTATGCTCACATCTGTTAATAGTGGTGGTTGTTTTTGCCAGGAAAACAACCTTTAGATATGCAAGTAATATGCAAGTAACAGCTAAATACTGTCTCGTTTCCTCTTTACTCCACAGTTTCAACCCCCAGGCGCATTTTGATCTTTATTGTAGAGAAAGAAGAGATTTCTAATTATGTTATGCTTTTGCATTAAGTGTGATGAGTTAAGTTATAAAACTTTTCTTACCAGTGAAACTAGTATATGGGTCCATAGCCAGGTTATCATCCTATAATCTTTCTTCCAAGCACAAGAGACAAACAGTGTGATGAAAGACAAGGGGTCTATTTCAGAATATGCTTTCTGTTTCATAGAAGAATTCTCAGAATAGAGCGCTCTGCTCCGAGTTCAGGGAAGTTTAGGGAACACCTGTTAACCAAAAGCCTGTCTAACATTACACTGATGACTGCTCCTTACAAGCTACTTCACAAGGAGGAAGAGCATCAGCTGTAGATTTCCCTGCATTCGGGCTGCAACTCACAGCAAATAAGTATGGGGAGGTGAGTGACTTACCAGAAGTCAGGAAGCTAGGAGATGGTAGACCCTGGACTTGAACTCCTCAAGCCTGTCATAGGGAATGGGAGACGCTAGCTTGTGTGAGATCCAGGGGAGGGGCCATGTTGACTTGGTAGAGTTTTAGCTCCCATGTTTGGCCTTCTGTTTGGATTCTAAATAATCTGTTCCTTAACAGACAGGCCTTAGGTGATTAGGGGGATATAGAGTGAATGATGGCTCTAGTAGTGCTTAGTTGTCTGGTCTTTAACTTCATTCAAAACAATTTTGTTAGATTGCACTGTGACGGCTGTCATGTTAGTGTGCATTTAAAAAGAACTTACCAAATTGGTGAATTTTTGTGCAGCCATTTTAATATTGAACATGGAAGAAAATGTGCAACATTTTTGGCATATTATGCTTTATTATTTCAAGAAAGGTAAAAACGCAACTGAAACCCAGGAAAGATTTGCGCAATGTACGGAGAAGGTGACTGATCGAACGTGTCAAAAGTGGTTTGCGAAGTTTCGTGCTGGAGATTTCTGGCTGGACGATGATGCTCCATGGTCGGGTAGACCAGTTGATGTTGATAGCAATCGAATCAAGACATTGACTGAGAACAATCAACGTTATACCATGTGGGAGAGAGCTGATATTCTCAAAATATCCAAATCAATAAAATTATGGTGAAAGTGAAAACCGTGTCTTTTATTTTATGGAAAAAAATGTATGGGCTTTTTGGCCAACCCAATAGTTGCCAGGGATGCTGCTGTCACTGCCTGTGTGTGTACACGTGTCAAAGCACAAGCTTCCCAACTTGCAGAGTGACCATCAGGGGCCAAGAAGAAAATCCAGGAGACAAGAAGTGGGCACTTTTAACCTCTCGTAGTCCCGACATTAAGGGCAGGGGTAGGGAGAGAGAGGGCCATGCGTTTGGCAACATCCCCAAATAGGAGTGAAAAGTAGGTCCTTTAAATCCAATTCCAGAGTGGGCTGATTGCTGAGCACCTATGGCTTTTAGCTTTTTTGTGGATCTGAAAGGACCAGGGAAGGTAAAATAGGAGGATTTGCTCAAAGTATCTCATGGCAGAGATGCTCGGATTGGTGGAAAAACAGAGACACTGGGGCCAAGTCAAAAAGGAATTCTGAGGACTGGGCTCTAAATGTAAAAAAGTGTTAGAAATACCTTCAGTGCTGCTTTTATTGTGCTACTTTTGTGTGTACAAATGTGATGTGATTTTGAAAATGCATGCCTAAAGATGTCTAAATAGGTTTTAATAAGTTAACGATAAGAATCCTGGGTAATAAAAGCTTTGTATTGGCACTGCTTTTTCCTTTCTTATTGGTATATAAAATAATTGTGCAAAATATAATCAGTACATCTTAGATTTGATGAGACATGGAATTATCCCCTTTAAAACTTCTCTTCCTTTTTGTCCAACATCAAGTGATCTCTAAAATATAGTAATACTAATAACTAACATTTACCTTCTTCTTTTTCCTAAAACACTTAGAGAAATTACTTTTTTATGTTTAGTGCTAGAATGCACATTCTCATAAGGGCAGGAATTTCCATCTACTTTGTTCCCCGATGTCCCCCAACCCCTAAAACAGTGCTGAGCACATAGAAAGTCCTCAATATTGATTGATTGATTGAATGAATGAATGAAATCTCTGTGCACGCTAGGTGCTATGTCACGCGCTCTGCACGCATCATTTCATTCAACAAGAAACCTAAGGTAGGTATTACTTTCATCTACACTTTCGGCTGAGGAAACCAATGTAGATAAAGATTCAGAAACTGCCCAGGGTCACACAGCTTGATATGGCAGGGGAGGCAGGATTCAAGCCCAGTCCGGTTCCAAGCCTGCACTCATCTGCTACACTTTGCTGCCTCAGATACTGCCCGTGTCCCCCTTCTTGGCTTCTCTGGGCTCCCACTGTACTTGGTATGTGCCTCTACCCATGCTTTTATTGCTCGTTATTAGAGGGTAGAATGGCCTAGGTCCTCTACTAGGTGGAGCTTCTCAAGAGCCAAGAGCTTCTTTGTGTTTATACCCCCAAGACTAGCACAGCACCTGGCACCGTGCAGGTGCTCTTTGTCCGTGAAATAAGTGGGCTATGGAAGTGCAGGGCCGGGAGCATGGCAGGAGATACAAAGGCTCCTAACCGGCAGACCAAGGACTTGCAGAAGAGGGGGAAAGGAACCGCTTAGAACGAGCAGCTGCTCTGGAGAGGGAATCCTGGGGCCAGTTTTGAACGTGCTGGAGTGATGGGAAGATCAACAAGCGGAGAGGCTCAGTGGGGACTTGGAAAGAGAAAACCGGCCCAAAGGTTCTTTTAGGACTAAAACATAGACTTGCAAGTCTTTCTGATAGAAGTGATACCGAAGCTATGAGAGAGAACCCACTCACCCAGAAAACGACGCAAAAAAGGAAAGGACGTGTTGGAGCATATCTATAGGTAACGGGAGAAAAAGACAAAGCACAGAGATCTAAGGAAATTCGGAAGGATCTCTGCAGCAACACTGACATCAAAGGCATCTTTCTCCTGTTTGTGTCCCTGAGTAGGTGTCTCTGATAATTGCTTGGTAAAGCAGTCAGATTATAAATAGAAGTCCATGCGCAGCAACAGAAAAACAACCCACACGTTTTCGGTGCTCCTAAGTCTGTCTGGCCCTGCCCACCAGCGGCTTGGGATCTGCTTAGCTCAGACTGGAGCACGCCCAAGGGGAACCTCTGCTGGCTGACAACGGCCGGCCCAGCCCGGCTTCCGCCTCTTCTCTCTGGCTCCTCTAGGCCTCCCCTCCCCTCCAAACATGGGCTGGGAGATGACGCCCTCTTTGTGCTGTCTGATGGCACCCACATTCTTTTACTTGCCCATATTTTAGAAGGTGAATTTGGCCTTTGCATTTCTTATCCTGCATTGTTTTTTTCCCTTTATCAACACCTCAACATTTCTCTTTTCTAGTTTTTTCTCTGTTGGCTGACCCGCTGTTTTTCAATTGGCTAACCCCTTGGGGGTAAGGGCTGGCACTATTACCGCAGTTCACGTAACCTCATTGGTAATACTTTGTTCTTTGGGCTTACCACTGACCAGGAGGGACTGCTAAGCTGCACAAGCGGCAGTTAGCATGAGAGACTACTGACTTGTGACACAGATGAGCACATAAGATGTTAAAGCCATTAAAAATTAGGTATCATATTATATGTGTTCTGTTTTTACCTCTGTGTAGTAAAGATGAATGTTCTTGGGCCAATTACTCTACTTTATTTTAAAATCGTGACATGCATCATTCATATGGGAAAGGAAGACACACTCGTACAGTTTATTTAAAGAATAATTATAAACGAACACCCAGATCCAGACATGCAGTACTGTCAGCACTTCAGAACGCCGCCCTCTGCGGCGCCCTCTCCCAATCGCATCCCATTTATCCTAACAGTTTTACTACTGGTGTATGCAGCCTGAACAATGCAGTTGACTTCTACCAGTTTTTGAACCTGAAGTAAGTGCAAATGCACGGTATCTGTTCTTTGGATGAACGGTTCTATCACTCAATATTGAGATCGATCATGTTATCCTAAATGGCTGCAGTGTGCTCCTTTTTACCGCTGTGTCATATGTCACAGTATGACTAGACCATAATTCATCTTTTCTATTGTCGATATAAATTTGTTGTATTATAGATGCACATGTACAAAAGACGCTGAATTACTAGATATGGCCACGCTATTTTCCAAAGCGATTGTATCAATTTATATGACGATCCTGGTGTGAGGACTCTCTCCTTCATCCTTGTTAATACTGGTTACTGCGCGTCTGTTTAATCTTTGGTCCCATGGGTGTCTAGTACTGCACTGTCATTTTTACCTTCCTTTTTGTGGTTACTAATAAGGATATCATGTGTGTATATGGGTCATTTGTAGTTCTTCTTTGGTGCCTTTCCTATTTAAGCCTTTTGCCTATTTTTAAAATTAGATGCTCTACTTCTTATTGATTTGTAGGTATTCTTTATATATTCTGGGTACTAATTCTTCATTTTTTTTATTTGCACACCTCTCCTACAAAAGTGGTTTTGTCTTTTACACTTAATTTTAATGTAGCTGAATTTATTTTCCTTTACAGCTAAAAAAATAAAATCTTCTCAACCCCATACTCGTAAAAAAAATTCGTTTGTACAGGTCCATGTAATTTATCTGAAATGCGTGGAGCCTCCTGTCACTAGGTCACATTTTCGCCAAATGAGTTCCAGAGAGAGCCCTGGCCGGTGCGGCTCCGTTGCTCGGGGCCACGCCCGGTAATGGAAACGCTGCAGGCTCGATCCCTGCCGTGAGCGTGTACGGGAGATCCTCTCTCCCATCAGTGTTTTTCTCTCTCCCCTCCTCTCTCCCTTCCTCTGTCTCTAAAAAGCAACGAAAAAAGTATCCTTAGGTGAGGATAAAAAAAGTTCCAAAGAGCCTGGTCCAGCTCCCCAGCCTTAGGCGCAGCTTCCCCAGGAGGCCACCCCGGGAGAAGGACTCTCACCGTAAGACTTCGGGCGGAGCTGGGCGGGACACCGAGACCTTTAGATTCCGGAAGGGGCGGGGTTGGTCTCAGTTCTGAGAAGCTGCTGGGGGCCAAGGCCGCAGCGAGGAGCCAACCGACCCCACCTCCTCAGCCCCCAGGCACCGCCCCCCTAGCCGAGTCACTCCACGGGCGCGAGATCGGAGCCGGAAGTCCCGCCCCCCGGGCAGTGTACGGCAGCCCGTGAGGCTCCGTGTGAGGCCAGCGACTACGCCGCTGGAGGTGCCGGCGTGGGGTGGAGAGTACTGTGCTGCCTGAGTCCCAGCCTGCGGGCCAGGCGACCCTCCGGCGGCGCCAGCCCTCGACGCCGCGTTCTCCCTGCGGTGCTGGGCGGCGCAGCCCCTTCGTCCGGTCGGCACCGAAGAGGACCGGCTCTGGGAGGGAGGGGAGGTAAGTTCGCTGTTGACCGGCGGGCGGGCGGGCGCGCATAGGGTGGACCTGGGAAGTCACGGACTGTCCGGGGCCGCGGATTCTCGCCTGCGCGACGGGGAGACGCCTTGCCCTGCTTGGTCATTTTGCCCCGTGCACTAATATGGGAAGCAGTTTGGTTCAAACAGCACCTGGTAAAAAGGGCACCGCTACCCCCGTTTTACCGATGGGGAAATGACTCGAGAGAACAAGGGCGCGATCCACAAGTGACCCCGAGAGCCCTGGTTCCTACTCGGTCCCGAGCCCGTTGCCGTGGTGGGCGGGGTCGGACCCGGCGGGAAACCTCAGACGCCCGTCGTCCCGGGCTGCGAATGTGGGCTGAGTAGTTTCAGCTGCACCGCCCAAGTCCCAGGCATAAGTCTGAAGAGCTGGCGTTGGCAGAACCACCGTATTTGTGCTTGGCCGCCTTGCTCATGTCAGATGTTGCTTTGGCCGGCAGCTCGAGCCCGCCGGGATGGCGGCCCCGTCCATGAAGGAGAGGCAGGTCTGCTGGGGAGCCCGGGATGAGTATTGGAAGTGTTTGGACGAGAACGAGGAGGACGCTTCGCAGTGCAAGAAGCTAAGACGCTCCTTTGAATCAAGTTGTCCTCAGCAGTGGGTAAGTCACGCTTGGACGCGTTTCTTTTTGCTGTTGAAGTACAGTCTCCCGTGCGAGTGGCAGGCTGTGAAATGAAGCACTGTCTTAGGCGCGTGAAGTCAACAGGCTGGGAGAGGCAGAGAAAACCTCCTCTGGTCATCAGGCTCGTTTTATGTCCTTACATCAGGCCGACCTTTGGAAAAAGTCACCTGGCGCTTTAAGAATCGTTGAAAAACAAAACACATGAACGTAGCCCCAGAACCCCAACCCACTAAACGGGTAGACTTCCCCAGATCTTCCTAAGGAGCGATATTTATTCTTGGGCAAGAGCCGGCAAATCCATTGGCCTAGAGCCGCTGTCAACAAATGAATTGTTCCCAGTTGCAACCCCAAAACCACAAAATCCTGCACCCAAAGTATAATGAAGAGTTTAGAAAATAAAAGAAAATGTTCATGTGGGAGATTCTGCCACCAGCTGCCCCCAAGGCCTTCCCGACAGGTGTTCCTGCTCTGCTGGTCCGTAGTACGAGAGGGGCTGGAAAGGGAACTAAGGTCGTCTTTCAGCAGCACCCCGTAGCGGGAGTGTGGTGACTTCCAGAGGAGGCAGCCGGAGCTCAGGGCGTCCATGGCCCGCTCAGTGTTGGCCCCTGAGCGGCAGAGCTGCGAGCCCACGTCGCCCAGCTGGCTGGCGCGGGATCTGAACCTGGTTCGTCTGTGCTTCCTCACAGCGCCATGCTGCTTCCAAGTATACCAGGCCCTTTGAGAACCGATCGTTCTAGAGGTGAAGTGGTCCTCACCTTCTCACCTCATATTTTAGAGAGGAGCCTGAGGCTTGCGGAGACCACGGGAGGGTGTGATGCAGGGTGGGGTCCTGTCGGAGGGCCAGGCTGGGCACGAAGTCAGTGAACAGAAATCGCATTACGAGGCCTCTCCATCTGTAAAGCCGCACAGTGCCGCCTGCCTCATGGGATGGCTGTGGAGGTCAAACATCCAGCTTGACTTATATACTAAAAACTGATAAGCGTAGGGCTTGGTGATTGGATTAGATAATGATTTAGGCAAGAAAAAAAGGTTACACATCTCTGGTTTTCCCCTTAGACGGAGCCATTGAGAGCAACTCCTGTGTTAGGAAGTAGGCGAAGAGCATGGGCGTTTGGGCTGACAGCAAAGCCGAGTCCTTTTAGGCCCTGACACTATGACTGCCATGCGTCCGCCTTTTCACTCTGCTCTGCGGCCTCACGGTCACTGCGGACGGGGCGGGACTGAGGACAGGGAAGGAACCGGGGCTCTGGAGGTGGGCCGAGTGATGTTGAAGAGCCAGCCCCTCGAGTGTGCCACGGCCCACGCGTTGGCACCTTCCACCCTCACACGCCCCCACATTGTCCCAGGAGAGCCTGCCCACCCTGAGACCTGTCTCCTGACAGCATAGCCGTAATTGGAAAGCTTTGAGTTGGGAGACTAGCGAGGGGCGACAGTCGGTGGAAAGCTCGTGGTGTGGCCGAGCAGTTGGCGTCAGGGTCCTAGTGGGAAAGCGAGGAGGTGGTGGTCAGGGCGGACACACGGCACTGGGACTGCAGAGAGGCTGCGCGTGTCGGTGAGACCGAGGTCTAGGCTTTGGTCCCGGGGGTGGCGGGGGAGATTGGAGGGCAAGACCGGCCAAGAGGTCAAGGGGCCGCGAGGCCAGGGTGTTGGGTCAGTCACATGGATCCTGAGCTCAGCCGCGTGCTGACAGGCTGTCGAACAGGACAGCGGCCTGCAGAGTCGCGAGCAGCCCAACAAGGAAGGCGGAGGGGAGCACCGCCATGCCCTCGTGGGCTTCCGCAGCGCTGGCAGCCACCAGCCGGCTCCTCCCGTGTCACTGCTCCTGCGACTCCGCAGCTGGCGCCCCCGCTCAGCCGGCTCCGCGCCCTTTGCTCTCTCCTTAACGGGACCTCGTTGAGGTCTCACCCACTAGCCATGGCATAAAAGCTGAGATATTTGCAAGCTGTGCGAGAAGGCGGGGAGGTAGGCGGGAGGGGGAGCATTGGAAGTATCGGTGGAGTGCGTTCTGTGCGTGACGTCGTTTCCGTGAGCTTCCTCTGCATCCAGCCTTGTGAAGTGCTGCAGTATGTGGACTAAGGCTCAGAAAGGCAAAATTATTTGTTCCAGATCAAGTAGTAGGGGGGGGATATGAATGTAGGTCTCTGATTCCAAAGTTTGTGTTCTTTTACTCAGCTAAAGTCACAGCCAAAGAATAAAGGTAACGCCACCAAGTGAGATTTACAGTGAAAACTTCCATCATAAAACACGAAAACTACAAGTCCGTTACATAATAATGTGCCACACAGCTAACGGGCCAATTGTCCCTCAGATGAGGGCCTCTTCCAGCCCTTCGCCCACCCCTTTCGTAGCGCTCCTCAGCTCCTTGTGCAGTGGGCCCGTTCCAGGTCTCCTGTTCATGACGCAGGAGGACGCAGCGCTCAGGTCTGTCATTCTAGCATCGTCCAGCAGAGCCCTCCACAGACAGAGCAACCAGCCGTCCGAGATACCCGGCCCCACCATCGATGTCAGATGTCTCCTTCCGGTACAGCTTTAAAAAGTCCCAGATTCCAAATGTTGACACGCGCACTGCTGCCCTGCGTGGCCTCCAGTGGTTCGGAGGCCACTTGCGTTATATGTACACAGCGCTTCTCAGGAAACAGTTGTTGATTCATGAGCCCTTTTAAGCGCCGTGGGGCGGGGGGGGGCGGCGACTGTAATTGAGTGAGGAGGTGAGGCTGGGGAGCAGGGCACCGCAGGTGAGGAGGAAGGCATATGCAAAGGCATGGAAGCAAAAGAGGTGAGCACCTTCGGGAAGTGGGGTAGCCCTGTGCGGGGGCTGGTGGCAAATTCCCCAGAGGGACAGACGGGTGGAGATTAAGCCATGAGTGGCCTTGTTTTACTGAGGAGTGTGGATGTTGACCTTGAAGGCCATGGGATACCTGGAAAGATCTTTAAAAAGCAAGTGACAAGGTCAGATCTGGGCTTCAGAAAGATGACCTTGGGCAGTGGTGAGACCTTAGGCAGAGGGATCGAGGGGTAGGGGAGCAGGCGGGGAGCAGCCCTTGCCTCGTTTGCAGAGCAGCTCGGATGCGGGCTCTGCGGGCTCTGTGTTTGACCTCGACTTCCTCTCACTGGGGTTGTATTGCTTCAAGGTGCAGTGGGACTTTGGAATACTTCAGATTTTTTTCTATTTTTTAAATTCAGCCATCCCCCTACTCCCTCCCCTCTCTCAGCCATCAGCTTGTTCTCTCTGGTGGGGGTCTGTTTCCATTTTGCACTGTTAATGCATCTGTTTGGTTTTTTTAGATTCCACATATAAGTGAAATCATACAGTATTTCTCTGACTTTTTCACTCAGCCTAATGCCCTCTGGGTGCAACCATGTTGCTGCAAACGGCAAGAGTTCATTTTCGTACTGCTGAGTGACACCCCATTGTGTGTATGGGCTACATCTTGTTTATCCAAGAATCAGTCTGCCGAAGGCCACCTGGCCGCTTCCGTATCTTAGCGATTGTGAATAACGCTGCAGTG
>PVJD01012312.1:0-31591 GCA_004026545.1 Mormoops blainvillei
TGTTACATTGTAAGGAGCAGAGCCTTAGGTATTCACCAGGGTGGGGTAATTCCTGTCTCTGTGTTGTGGTGCAGTATGTGGGAAAGGGGTCAGAAAGGGAATGATGTTGCTTGTTCAACGGGCTCTCAGTCACTTATCCCACTCCCCACAAGCAAATTGGGCCCTTTTGGTGCTGATTCCCAGGTGGGTGGGTTTGTGTACATTCTGTGGATCTCTCCAATGAACACTCCTGTGAGGCTGGGAGTTTCTCCCACTGCTGCAACACCCACAGATTTTTACAGCCAGAGGTTTTGAGGCCCTTTTCCCTCTGCTGGAACCCTGGGTTGCACAGTCTGTCTCACTCCCCAGTTGTTCCTCCCAGTGTATCCTCATACAAATGTGGGACCACCAGCCACCATCTAGCCCACCCGGTCCTCCAACTACCACCTTGCCATGCATCCTCTCCACCATGGCCACCTGTCTCTGCCCCTCCTACCAGTCTGGATGAATGTTTCTTCTTTAACTCCTTGGTTGTCAGACTTCCATACAGTTTGATTTTCTGGCAGTTCTGGTTGTTTTTTGTTTTTAAATTTGTTGTTGTCCTTCTTTTGGTTGTACAAGAAAGCAAAGTTTATCTACCTATGCCTCCATCTTAGCTGGAAGTCCTAAAATAGCTTTATTAAGTTATAATTGACCTGCTCATCTTTAAAGTATAAAATTTGATAATTTTGGTGCACACATATACACACATGAGTATATACATATATGGGTATGTGTGTGTGTATGTATATATATATATATACACACACACTTATATACACATATATACGTGTGTATATATGCACATAAAGAAACCAACACCACAAGCAAGATAATGAATCTATCCATTACCCCGACTTTCCCTGTATCCCTTTGTAAGTCTTTCATTGGGTCCCTCTGTATGCCTGCCTTCATCCCCAGGAAACCACTGATTTCTATCACTATAAATTAGCCTTGAAATTAAGCAGTGTGATTTCTTTTATTTTTTTCTTTTTCAAAATTGTTTTAGCTATTTTAGTTCCCTCAGCTTTTCATGTAAATTTTAGAATTAACTTGACTATAACTACAAGAAATCCTGCTGCAATTTCAATTGGAATTGCTTTAAATCTGCAGAATAATTTGGAAAGAATTGGCATCTTTACTATTTTGAGTTTTCTAATTCATGAATTTGGTATGTCTTCCCAATTATTTGATTTTTTTCAGTTATAGTTGATGTACATTCTTCAGTTTCTTTCATCAGCATTTTGTATGTTTCGGAATACAGATCTTAGATATGTTTTGTTAGATTTATATCCAAGTATTGCATTATTTGGAGCTATTGTAGATATTAGTATTTAAATTTTTTTGTTTCCAATTGTTCATTGCTCATTTATGAAAGTATGATTTTGGTTTGTAGGTTGACCTGGTATCCAATGACTTTGCTAAATTCACTTATTATTTCTAAGAGTATTTCTGTAGCTTCTCTGGGATTCTTTGAATATATAACTATTTCTCCTGTGGATAAAGACAGTTTTATTTCTTCTTTTCCAATACGTATATATTTATTTCTTTTTTATAGATTTTATTTATTTACTTTTAGAGAGAAGAGAAGGGAGAGAGAAAGATAGGGAGAAAAACATCAAAGCAAGAGAAACACCCATGAGCTGCCTCTCCTGCATGCCCTGGCCTTGCCTCTTGTGCATGCCCCAACCTGTACGTGCCCATCCTGGAACTGAACCCACAGCCCAGGTATGCGCCCCAACTGGGATTTGAACCAGCAGCCGTGCTGGACGACACACAAGCAACTGAGCCATGCCAGTCAGGGCATTATTTCTTTTTCTTGCCTCATTGTACTAAGACTCTCATTACTGTGTTGAATAGGAATAATAAAAGTCAATATCCTTGCTTTATTCCCAATCTTAAGAAAAAAGCATGCAATCTTTCTTCATTAGATGTGATGTTAGCTGTAAGTTTGTAGATGCTCTTTCTCATGTTGAGGAAGTCTCCTTTAGTTTCCTGAGGGATGATGATGATGATGATGATGATGATTGATATATTTTATCAAATAGTTTTTCTACATTTATTGATATGATCATGTGGTTTTTCTTCTTCAGATTTACTATGATAGATTTTTGCATTCCTGGGACAAAACTCCCTTGGTGGTGGTGTTATTACTCTTTATATATTGCTGGATTCAATCTTCTAATATTTCGTTGAGGATTTTTGCATCTATGTTTATCAGAGATATTGGTTTTCTTTACTTCTACTGTCTTTGTCTAGTGTTGATATCAGGGTAATGTGAGTTAGGAAGTATTCCCTCTTCTTCTGTTCTCTGGAAAAGTTTGTGTATATTTATTGTTATTTATTCTTTAAATATTTGATGAAATTCACCAACGAAAACTTTTGGACCTGGAGATTTCTTTTCCAGAAAGTTTTTAAACTTTCCTTAGTAATTATAGGGCTACTCAGGTTATATTTTTACTCTAAAGTCTAGTTTGTCCAGTTTTCTTTTGGTTCATGTTTGCATGGCATATCTTTTTCCAAACTCTTACTTTTAAAGTACCTATATCATTATATTTGAAGAGAGGTTTTTTTTTAATTCAGTCTGGTTTTTTTTTAAGTCCCACATCTCAGAGCACCCCCAAACTTGAATGACTGGTCATCTTTTACACTCTGCATATGTGATCTCATGAATCTTTTTTTTTCTTTATTTCACCCATCCCCAACCCAGCCCCCCTTTGACAATCAAAGGAATTCAGAGAGCAACAGGTATGCAATGGGAGGCTCTCCAAGGAAGGTATAGACCATCCAGAGACCAGGGAAGACCTGTAGCACAAAATAGGGCACCTCCCCTACACACACTGCCACAATTACAGCTGTCTAGCCTCCTAACCCGGTCACTTCGCAGTAGTGAGAGTGGTGGAATGGCCAAGGAGCTCCAGAGACCAAGATGGAGTGATCTGAAGACTTTGAGGAGGGAATATCCAATAATTCCAAGCCCCACCCAGAGTGGCTCACCTCCTCTCTCCAGTGCCCCTGGACCCAGGAACTCAACCTAGTAGGAACCAGGCTCTAGCCCCGTTTGCTTTCAGTGGAAGCATCCCCCATGACAAACATTAAACCCCCCACACTATCTGAGTCTTTTCTTTCCAATTTCCCAAATGGCCATTTAGCCAACCAAACTTCTAAAAAAACATATGCTTGACAATGAATCAAGACATCAGGTCATCATTTGAAGGTATACTTAAGTTCAACTCCCAAACCAGAACATCTTGTCAAACAACAAAACGGGCCATCTGATCAATGTGACTTACCCAAAGGCACTCTGCCATCATCCCTGAGGGTCTCTTCACATTTCTTGCTGAGCATGCCAAGAATGCAAGGCCCCGACCACTCTACACACAGACCATTTTTCAGTTTTGCTTGTAGCAAGCTCCTTTGAGAAATTAGGTAGCATCTCCTTCCAGACAGGAAGCAGACTTGTTACTACTCTTTATAAGAGTAATTAATCTCCCACATTCAGCGTTCCTCTCCTATAGCACAACCTACTACGTGCATAGGCATCCATCTATGCCCAACTTTATCCCCCCTTGTAGAACCAGCTCAAACATCATGCTGACTCTGGCTACTCGTTTTGCTGCGAATAACCAAGTCCATTATCTCTAACCCAGGAGTCTTGTGTCTTCTGCTTACATCCATGAAACAGGATAGCTTGTTAGCTTGCAAGTAGGGTAAAATCTCAGATCCCTTACAGTTCTGGACATTGACATGAAACCATCAGACACTGAGTCCAAGGTGCTCAGGTCAGGCAATAATACCAGATCCCTCATACCAGGCACCAAGTCCTGTCTTCCCCTACCAGCTACCAACTCCCAACTTGTGCTGCCAACTACTACCTCTCGAATTTGCCCTTCAGAGGCTAACTCCATACTAATAGTCCTTGAACCTACCTCCTACTTTTTGCTTCAGAGACTAAGTTCCAACCTCTCCATCTAGAGACTGAGTCTTGTCCTCACCTATCAGAAATCAAGTCAGGACCTCTTCCTCCAAAAGATAAGTTGCAACCTGTGCTACAAGCAACAAAGTTCCCTAATTTCCCCTCCAGAGACCAAGTCCTAATTTCAGCTGAAGAATCTAAGTCTCCATTTTTAGTCCTAAGATGAGGTCTTCAATTTTCACTGCAGATGCTAAGTCCCAGTTCTCATAAGTGGTCACCAAAGCTGTTTAACCACCTGACCTCAACAGAGTATTTCATGATACTGTTTCTCACGCAGAGGAGAAAGGAATTGGAAGAGACTGGCAAAGGTGGAACATGAGGTCTTCCACAGAGGGTACAGAGTCCTTTTACGGCTGATCCTAGGGAAACCAGGAACAATAAGCAACCCTGAGTACGGCCTTCCTACCCTCTGTAGCCTGGGTCTTTAAATAATGACCCAGGAAACCAGAAGCCCCATTTATTGAGCAGAGGAGATTAGAGAGCAGTGAGACTGACATGGGACAACCTAAAGGGCCAGCACTGAGGGTGAAGAAACCTTTTAGAAAGGGCCCACTGGGAAGTGAGGGTGGGTAGGGCAGGGGGAGAGTAATGGGGAGAAAATGGGGACAACTATAATTGAACAACAATAAAAAAAGAAAATTTAAAAAAAAAGAAAGAAAGAAAGGGCCCACTGGGGAAAAGGGATAATCCTAATGCCAGTGTATATTTCCACAATAGAGCTGGCTAGACACACAACCTGAACCTGAGCTCTTAGTGGCCTCATCTTTTGTGCTTGGGAGAAAAGAGTTGATAAGAATGGCACAAGTCAACCCTGAGGTTCTCCATGACAAGTGCAATGACCTTTTAGGAGGGCCACTACAGGAACTGGAAGGATCTGAAGCCCCAAACAGCTCTCCCTTTCTGCACCCAACTGGTATCCCAGTAACCACCAGGGATCTATGGCCTACTTCATCATGTGGAGGAGGTTGAAGAGCAGTGGAATCCCGTGGGATGACTGCAGGGGCCAATGTAAAGGGTGCACAAATCTTTCAAGGAAACCTTTTGTGGACCAGGAACTATTTGAACCCTCATCAAAGCTCCTCCATCTTCAGCCAGCTAGCCACCTTACATTGTCACTCTGATGACATGGTCTGGAAGTTTCATTGACTCGTTCAGTTTGACTCTGGAAGCTAGATTGGCTTGCTTAATCCCCATGAGCCTCCACACAAGATGCAGAGACCCTTTAGGAGGTTGCCTCCAGGTACCTAGCTTTTTGGAGGCTTCCATGGAGGATAAACTTGCTGAGCCCCAGCTCCCCACCTCTGCAGCCAGTGGGACCAGCACCAGAAGCCCCTGGGGTCTCTGCAAAGGATGCAGAGGGCTTTTTGAGGAATACCAACATTTGGGGCTGGTCCCCACTTCCAGACCAAGCTTAGCCAACTGCAATAGTTACGGTAATCATTCTACTGCAACCCCAGTGATTGTTGGCCTTGGTTATCAGCTGGGAGAAATCAGATAGCATCGGGAATAACTGGATGAGTCCCTGAGGGCCTCTGCTGTGAGGGAAGAAGGTTTTTGGGTGGAATTTCAGCACACTGGGGCCATATGAAACGATGCTGTACTCTCCCACATGCAGATAGCTATTAACTATCTTAACATAGTCCTGGTTGCCTTCTCGTTCCAATTCTTAACCTGGGGAGGTCAAAAAGGAGCAGGACCAGCAGGACCAGCAGGACCAGGAGACCCTAGGGACATACTTAGGTGGTGCAGAGGTGAACAATGTCTCTGAGAAGTCCATGGAGGTCATCACAGAACATTCAGAGACCATTTAGAAGAGATCTACTGTGGAACTGGAGCAATCCCAATCTCCAAGACGTGCTACCCCAATTCCAATTGAAGCCAGCTAGCTAACCAACCTCAAGTAAGGAACTTCATGACCCTGTTTCTAACCATTACGTAACCCAGACCCTGAAATTGAACATTAAACTCAACCTAAACTTAACCCTGACACTGATTCTTTTTTTAAAGTGTATTTTATTGATTATGCTATTACAGTTGTCCCATTTTTATCTCCCCTTTATCCTCCTCCGCCCTGCACCTCCCGCCCATCAACATTCCCCCCTCTGTGAGTTCATGTCCATGGGTTATACATGTAAGTTCTTTGGCTTCTCTATTTCCTATACTATTCTGAACCTCCCCCTGTCTATTTTGTGACTACCAATTATGCTTCTTATTCCCTGTACCTTTTACCCCATTCTCCCCTCTCCCCATCCTCACTGATAACCTTCCATATGCTCTCCATTTCTGAGATTCTGTTCCTGTTCTAGTTTTTTGCTTAGTTTGTTTTTGTTTTTTAGGTTCAGTTGATAGTTGTGAGTTTGTTGTCATTTTAATGTTCATAGTTTTGAGCTTCTTTTTCTTAGATAAGTCCCTTTAACATTTCATATAATAAGGGCTTGGTGACGATGAACTCCTTTAGCTTCACCTTGTCTGGGAAGCACTTTATCTGCCCTTCCATTCTAAGTGATAGCTTTGCTGGATAGAGTAATCTCGGATGTAGGTCCTTGCTTTTCATGACTTTGAATACTTCTTTCCAACCTCTTCTTGCCTGTAAGGTTTCTTTTGAGAAATCAGCTAGTAGTCTTATGGGAACTCCTTTGTAGGTAACTGTCTCCTTTTCTCCTGCTGCTTTTAAGATCCTCTCCTTATCTTTAACCTTGGGTAATGTAATTATGATGTGTCTTGGTGTGTGCTTCCTTGGGTCCAAGTTCTTTGGGACTCTCTGAGCTTCCTGGACTTCCTGGAAGTCTTATTTCCTTTGCGAGATTGGGGAACTTCTCCTTCATTATTTGTTCAAATAAGTTTTCAATGTCTTGCTCTTCCTCTTCTTATTCTAGCATCCCTATGATTCAGATGTTGGAATGTTTAAAGTTGTCCCAGAAGTTCCTCAGCCTCTCCTCATTTTTTTGAATTCTTGTTTCTTCATTCTGTTCCAGTTGGATATTTATTTCTTCATTCTGCTCCAAATCAGAATTTGGAGTCCCAGTTGATTTGAGTCCCAGTTTCCTTCCCTTCACTGTTAGTTCCCTGTATATTTTTCTTTATTTCACTTTGCATAGCCTTCATACTCAACCAAATTTGTGAGCATCCTGATTACCAGTGTTTTGAACTCTGCGTCTGATAGGTTGGCTATCTCTTCGGCAATTAGTTCTTTTTTGGAGTTTTGATCTGTTCTTTTATTTGGTCCATATTTCTTTGTCTTGGCACACCTGTTATGTTGTAGGGGGCAGACTCTTAGGTATTCCTCAGGGCAGGGCAACCCACTTTGCTGCATTGTGGTGCAGTATGTGGAGGAGGGGTCAGAGAGGGAACTATGCTGCTTGCTCAGCTCATGCCCCACTTTCAGTCACTTCCCCTGCTCCCCACAAGCAAATTGGGCTCTTCTGGTGCTAATTGCCAGGTGGGTGGGTTGGTGTATGTTCTAGGACCCCATGGGTCTCTTCAACAATCTCTCCTGTGAGGCTGGGAGTTTCTCCTGCTGCTACAACCCCTACAGGTTTTTTACAGGCAAGGGTTTTGAGGCTTTAGTTTCACATGATGGAGCCCTGGGTTGCATGCCCTATCTTGCTCCTCAGTTGTTCCCTCTGGCTTATCTGCATGTGAATGTGGGACCACCAGTCTGCCAGCCGCTGCCTTGCCTGCCCAGTCTGCCACTTTGCTGCATGTGCTCTCTGCCCCGGCTGCCCGTCTCCGCCCCTCCTACCAGTCTGGATGAATGTTTCTTCTTTAACTCCTTGGTTGTTGGACTTCCATACAGTTCAATTTTCTGGCAGTTCTGGTTGTTTTTTGTATTTAAATTTGTTGTTGTCCTTCCTTTGGTTGTGCGAGGAAGCAAAGCATGTCTACCTACACCTTCATCTTGGCTGGGAGTCCCTAACACTGATTCTGACCATAGCCCTAAACCTACTTCTAAACCTGACTATAAACCCTAACACTAAAGCTAACCATAAATTAGATCTTAAACATTACCTGATCATTCTCTGTCTTTGCACTGGGAGCAGCTCTTCTGTCGCAGCCCTTCATCCCCTGAAAATGTATGACTGTGCCAAGTTTGTCTCCACCCACGTCTTGGTCAAGAGCACCTCTCAGCTGCTGAGCTAATTGCTGTCTGCAGTGGTGCTGAAATGACCAGAGACACTAACAGATGAGAGCTTCCACAGCTTGGCACCCCTATGTCCCCGTCCCCTGCCTGACCTCACTTATTTCTAGATGCAGCTTCCAAACCAGCACCGTTTCAAGGGACACTGACACAGCAGCCAAGTTCATTTGGGCTGCCACAGTAGGGGTGGCTGGCTCTGGGGCTAGAATTGGGACTGTATTTGGGAGCCTCGCTTTTGATGATGCCAAGAACCCTTCTCTGAAGCAACAGCTCTTCCCCTATACCATTCTGAGCTTCGCCCTCTCAGAGGCCATGGGGCTTTTTCGCCTGATGGTGGCCTTTCTCATCCTCTTTGCCATGTGAAGGAGCCATCTCCACCTCCCGTTTTTCTTTCTCCCATCTCTCGTCTGCCTATATGTTTTTTTTTTCCTATAACTGTGCAGGCAGCCTGGAGAAAGTGGTTGACTGAGGGTTTGACAGAGGGAAGAAAGGTATGTACTGTATCAATAAGGAAAAAACTTACCTGATCATGACCCTGCCAATGATCCTAACCTTTAAACTAACCCTAAACTTTATCTTTACCCTAAACCTATTCCTAACCATGAACCTGACCCTGATTTAAACTCAACCAGAACACTGACCATCACCTAGAACCCGGCCCAACTCTACCTCTAACCCAAATCCTGATCCTGATGCTAATACTAAACATAATCCTAATCCTGACCCTGACAATAAACTCGACTTGCCCTGAAATTGATTCATATATTGACACTCACTCTAACTCTGACCACAAACCTGACCCTGATCCTAATCATGAAATAAATTCTTTCTCTGACCCTGACTCTTATCTTGATCCTAAATGTAACAATAACCCTGACACTAATATTATCCCTAAATCTAACCCTAATGTTGACTTTGTAGGAAAATGTGTTATTCTGACCTTGTTTTTAATATACTGTTTATACTAGTAAGATTTTCTCTAATTAGCCATAAGAAGTTACTTTTAAGAAGACTGTGCTATTTTGATGTTGTTTTCACTGAACTTGTCCTCAAAAATGCTCCTGAGTTTCCTATAAACTTACCTTAACTCACAATAAGAAGTTATTTTGGAAGAGAATGTGTGATTCTGGGTACATGTTTAGTTATACTCCTTAGATTAATCTAAATTTGCTCTAGCTTTCAAGAATTGGTTTCCTTGGCAAAGAATGGGAGGTTCTGAACTTGTTTTAAAATATACGGCTTCTCTTCATCTAGGTTTGCCCTAATTTGCATTGGGAAATTATTTCTAAGAAGAATGTGTGATTCTAACCTAGTTTTCATTCATATTGCTTAATTCCATCTAAGTTGCACTAAATCACTATATGCAAATTTTTTATTTTTTTTTGAAATATGTGTGAGCCCCTGTTGGTGTGGCTCAGTGGATTGAGTGCGGACCTGCAAAACAAAAGGTCCCTGGTTCCATTCCCAGTCAGGGCACATGCCAGGTCCCCAGTAGGGGGCATGTGAGAGGCAACCCCACACTGATGTTTCCCTCCTCCATCCCCTCCCCTCTCTCTAAAATTAAATAAATAAAATATTTTAAAAACTCTTTTAGGGCTCAAATTATTGGAAAGTAAATTGTTTAGTTTTATCTCAATTTCTTCTAAGTCATATTGAGAGGTTATATTGGGAAAAAAATGTATGATTCTGGTTCTGCTTCCAGCAAAGGTGAACAGGAATCAGATTTACCCTACCACCTGGAACAACCAAAAAGAAAAACTTGACAAAATGAATGAAACAACAGGTTTTAAGCAGGCAACCAAGAACTGAGAGGTGTGAAACAAATGAGGCGAGTACTTATGATTCTTCCAGTTTACTGCCTTGAGAAAGTCATCACTAATCAGGGAAATGCTAATCAAAACCACAATGAGATATCACCTCATACCTGTTAGAGTGGTTATTATCAAAAAGATAAGAAATGAGTTGGCAAGGATATAGAGAAAAAGGAACACTGTTCATTGCTGGTAGAATGTAAATTGGTA
Organism: Mormoops blainvillei; assembly: GCA_004026545.1. NCBI lineage: Eukaryota > Metazoa > Chordata > Mammalia > Chiroptera > Mormoopidae > Mormoops > Mormoops blainvillei. The sequence continues at coordinate 10,154 of PVJD01012312.1, forward strand.
CAGCCACTATGGAAAACACTATGGAGGGTCCTCAAAAAATTAAAAACAAAACTACCACATGATCCAGAAATCCTGCTCTTCTGTATACACCCTAAGGAAATGAAATCAGTGCCTCTAAGAGAAATCTGTAGTCTCATATTCCTTGTAGCATTACTCACAATAGCCAAGATATAGAAACAAATATCTATTGACAGATGAATGAATAAAGAAACTGTAGTGTGGATATATATAATGGAATATTATTCAGCCTTTAAAAAGGAGATCCTGCCACTTATGATGACATGGATTAACCTAGAGAACACTATCCTAAGTAAAATAAGTCAGACACACAAAGAAAAATACACTATGATCTTACTTTTGTATAGAATCTAAAAAAGTCAAATGCATAGAAGTAGAAAGTAGAATGGTGGTTACCAGGGTTGGGGAGGTGGGGGTATGAGGAGACATTGGTCAAAGGGTACAAATCTGTAGTTTTGTTGGATGAATAAGTTCTAAAGATCTAATTACAGCATAGTGACTATAGCTAATAATACTGTATTGTGTACTGTAAATTCACTAAGTAAGTAGGTATCAGGGGCTCTTCACACATGCACAAAAAGGTAACTCAATGAGGAGATAATTATGTTAATCATCTTGACTGTGGTAATCATTTATATATATATATATACGTGTGTGTGTGTGTGTATAAAATTACCTAGTGGACATTACCAGTGGAATATAAAAAATATATATCCAGAATATTTTTCTGTCTATGGGAACTCCAAGAGGGTGTCTGCCTATCTTATTCACACCTATATCTTCAGTACTTGAGATACATAGCAGGGTACTAAAAGTTTATTTCTCATTCAAGAAATATCTTCAAACAAAGAAAACAGTAAACCCAGGTAGCTTTACAGTCAAGTTCTGCAAAACATTCAAGGAACAGATCATTTCACAGTATATAAACTCTTACAGACAATAGAAAAAGAGGGTAAGATCCCTAATTTATTTTGTGAAGATAATGTATTCATTTCCTAAGGTAACAGAATACCACAAACTGGGTGGCTTAAATAACAGAAATTTATTGTCTCACAGTTCTGTGAGTGTCATGAAAGCCATACTCCCTCTGGAACCTGTAGGGAAGAACTTCCTTGCTTCTTCCTAGACTCTGATGGGTTGCCAGCAATCTGGTGTTCTTGGCTTCCAGCTGTATATCTCCACTCTCTGCCCTTGTCATTGCATGGCATTCTCCCTTTGTCTCCCTGTCCTCACATGGCTATCTTCTTATAAAGACAGTAGTTATATTGAAAATCAGAGGCCCACCCTATTCCTGTATAACCTCATCCTAATGAATTCGATCTGCTGTGACACTATTTCCACATTCTAGGTACTGGGGGTTAGGACTTCCTTTAATATCTTTTTAGGAGCAGCATAATTCAACCCATAATGGATAGCACAACAAACAACAAAGAAAAAATTCAGGTTTGTCTCTTCTATGAACATAAATGCAAAAATCTTAAATGAAACATTTGTAATATATAAAAATGATAATTATCATAACAACTTGAGTTTAGCCCTGTAATACAATGTTGGTTTATTATTGAAAAATTGAATACTGTAATTACCATATTACAAACTAAAGAGAAAACTCATGATTGCCAGGAAAGACACAGGAAAAAAGTTGAAAAATTTTAGCAACCACTTATAATATTTTTCGTCTTCACCCAAAGACATTTTTTTCATTGCTTGTTTAGAGAAAGAAGAAAGAAGAGAGGAAGGGAGAGAGAGAGACATCTATGTGAGAGAGAAGCATTGATCAGTTGCCTCCTGTACGTGCCCAGACCGGGAATCATACGCTCCCAGACTGGGGATCGAACCCATAACCTCTCAGTTACAGGACGACGGCCCAACCAACTGAGCCACACCAAGGCCCGTTTATAATTTTTTTTTTATTGGCTAAGTAGGAATAAATGGGAAGTTCTTCCACCTGAAGGGGGTCTCTACAAAAAAAAAAAATTATTCCCAACACGAAATGTTATAAGATTCCCCTTTAAATCAGGAAGAAGGGCTAAGCTCTCAGTATTCCTCTTCACCATTGTACTGAGGATTCTAGCCATTTCAGTAAGACCAGAAGGAGAATTAAACTGTATAAGGATTAGTGGCCTGTGGGGAATGATTGTTGGGGGAATGGATCTGTGAGGCTCAGGGCAAGAGCTTACACTGCAGGGCGACAATGTCATAGATACTTAAAACAGAGCTCCTGGATATTTTGGTGCACATTCTGGAGAACCTACATAGCTTATCTTCTGCTAACAAAATTTTAAAATTTCCAGATACCTACCTGAGCTGAAAGCCAGATCTGTTCCAGGACTGTCTCCATGCTGGCCTTTCTCTGAGTCAAATTGCAGAATCTAATAGGACATGTGGGGTTCAGATTTACCACAAAGAGTGAGCATGTGTGAACCCTACAGTTTACTACAGACCTCCTTCACCAAAGGCCACTCCCCGCCCACACTGTATTCCCACCCTCCAAGTCCTGCATCCATAGCAGTGTCCCCTACTGTGTTACTGTTGCTGTTCCCCCAAGGTGTGTTTGTTCTCACACTCTGGAATGCTGAGGATTTCCCATAATAATACTAAGATATTATATATATTATATACTATATGTATCATAAGGTATAGTATATTTATTTTATAGATAAAGAAACTGAGGCTCAGAAGGAATAAGGAACTTGAAGTCCAACTATGTTGATGTGAGATAATATAAAATATATATATTGGTCCCTGCCCCTGGTTCCTGGTACAGAGCTTCTAAAATCCTTGTAATTTCCTAAGTGATAAGAGCACTAAGAGCATTTCTTGTTCTGATATTTAATCTTTGATCCCGTCCCTGACACAGAGCTCCTGAAATCCTTATAATTTCCTGAGAGCTAAGACTACCTGGAGCATCTCTTATTTTAATGTTTGTCTTTGACTCCACCCCAACACAAAACTCCTAAAACCATTGTAAATTCCTGACACAAGCACTCAGGAGCATTTTTTGTGCTAATCAGGTGACTCTGAGTGGGATCCTAGATGGCTTCTCGATGGGGGCTGGCCACCAGAAAAACCAAGCCAGGATTAGCAGCTTGGAATTTTCAACCTCACCCTCACCCCCCACTTCTCCAGAAAGAGGAGAGGGGCTGGAAATGGAGTTAATAATTTATCGTGCCTGCATGAAGAAGCCTCCACGAAATCCCAATAGCATGGGCTTCAGAGAGCTTCCAGGCAGGCGAATACATCCACACTATAGGGTGACACAACCCAACTCCACAGGGAAAGGAGCTCCTACAACTCAGGACCCTCCCAGACCTTGCCATATGTATCTTTTCACCTGGATGTTCCTCTGTATCTTTTATCATATCCTTTATGTGTTTCCTTATTTCTGTGAACAGCTCTAGCAAATTTATTGAACCTGAGGAGGGGGTCATGGGAACCTCTGATTTGTAGTAAAATTGGACAGAAGTTGTAGGTAACTATGGACCTGCTACTTGCAATTGGCATTTGAAGTGGGGTGGGCGCAGTGTTGTGGCAAGATTCCAAGCCCTTAACCTGTGGAATCTGACACCATCGCCAGGCACATTGTTTGAGAATTGAGTTAAATTGTAGGACACTCAGCTGGTGTCACAAAGAATTGCTTGGTGGGGGAAAATCTCCTATACGTTTGGTGACCAAAAGTGTCAGAAGTGTCCTGTATGAGACTAAAGAGGGCACATAGGGAGAGACTTCTGGTCAAGATGGAGGCATAGGGAGACATGCTTTTCCTCCTCGCACAACCACAAGAAGAATCACAACTAACATAAAAACAAAAAACACCCAATTTCCAGAAAATTGAACTGTATGGAAGTCCAACAACTGAGGATTTAAAGAAGCCACATTCATCCAGATGGGTAGGAGGGGCAGAGATGGGGAGCTGGGGCTGAGAGGATGTGGTGAGGTCCAGAGAGGTGGTGGTGGCAGTGGAATGGGCTGTCCCACTCACATGTGGTGGATAAAATTTAGGAGGGATACCTTGGGAGTGAGCAATTCCAGACCCAGGTCAGACTGCAAAGCCCAGGGTTCCAGTGCCAAGAAGATAAAGCCTCACAACTCCTGGCTGTAAAATTTAGGGGGTGGGTTGGGGCAGCGAAAGAGAACAGCTCTACCTAATACACAAAAACAAACACAGGGAGGCTGCCAAGTTGGAGTAACAAAGAAATATGGCCCAAACGAAAGAACAGAACAAAACCCCAGAGAAAAAACTAAGCAAAATGGAGATAGCTAACTTATGAGATGCAGAGTTCAAAACACTGGTGATCAGGATGCTCAGAGAAGCCATTGAGTATGGCAAAAACATAAGGGAAGAAATGAAGGCTACACTAAGTGAAATAAAGAAAAATCCACAGGGAACCAACAGTGAAGGGAAGGAAGCCAGGACTCAAATCAACAATTTGGAACATAAGGAAGAAATAAACATTCAATCAGAACAGAATGAAGAAACAAGAATTTAAAAACAAACAAACAAACAAACAAACAATGAGGAGAGTATAAGACGACTCTGGGACATCGTCAAAAGTGCCAATACCCAAATCATAGGGAGTCCAGAAGAAGAGGAAGAGCAAGAAATTGAAAACTTATTTGAAAAAATAATGAAAGAAAACTTTCTCAGTTTGGCAAAGGAAATAGACATACAAGTCCAGGAAGCACAGAGAGTCCCGAACAATTTGGACCCAAAGAGATCCACACCAAGACACATCATAATTAAAATGCCAAAGGTTAATGATAAAGAAAGAACCGCCCTGGCTGGTGTAGTTCAATGGATTGAGTGCTGCCTGCGAACCAAAGGATCACTGGTTCTATTCCCAGTCAGGGCACATGGATATAAAGATCATTCAGAGGGTTACCAGGTGGGAGGGGGCAGGGGGAGAATGGGAGAAAAGGTACAGGGATTAAGAAGTATAATTGGTAGGTAAAAAATAGACAGGGGGATATTGGAAATGGAGAAGCCGAAGAACTTATATACACAACCCACGGACATGAACTAAGGGGTGGGGTTGCTGGAGGGAAGGGTGGTGCCAGGCAGAAGGGGACAAAGAGGGGGAAATTGGGACAACTGTAATAGCATAATCAATATACTTAATTTTTCTTTTCTTTTTTTAAATATACTTAAAAAAAGAAAAGAAAAAATAAAGAGGGTGCATAAGAGAGAGAAGGCTGTTTTTTTCTATACAGAAGATTGAGAACTGGGTGCTTTTTCTAACACAGCTGGTAAGTGGTAGAGCTAAGTACCAGATGCAGGTAGGTCTGAATCTAAAGGGTGACTATAATGTAAGGAAAAATCCAAATCCTTATCTTTCTGAAGACCCATTCTCATCTGGGGCATGGGGCAGCTCTATTTCCTACTGTGTTCTTCAAAATCTGACCCTCAGCCCTGGCTGGTGTAGCTCAGTGGATTGAGTGTCCACTTGTGAACCAAAGGGTCACCAGTTCAATTCCCCAGTCAGGGCACATGCCTGTGTTGTGGGCCAGGTCCCCAGTAGGGGGCATGCGAGAGGCAACCACACATTGATGTTTCTTTCCCTCTCTTCCTCCTTTCCCTGCTGTCTAAAAATAAAATAAGTAAAATCTTTTTTTTTAAATCTGACCCTCAAAGAATCCAATTAAGGAGCCAAAGAAACCTCAATTAGAGTGTCACTCATCACTGGCTTGCATAAACACTAGCACCACAGCCCCTCTCCCAGTGATTGACAGCCACAAATCTTCAATCAGTCTCTGATCACTAGTTATCTTAACACTCAACTTTTTGGAGCCACAGCACTGGCAATCAGTTACTGACCTTCCAAAACTGCCAATAGCCCAATCACAGGGACTACCAGAGCATGCAGAACTCCCTCGATTCTTGATTATCAGAGTCCGCGAAGGGTCTGAGATGTTACCCTCTTACAAGTTTTATAGATGCTGACAGAAGACACAAGTCTGGAGCAGAGACAAAGGATTTTACCACTCATGGCACAGCAAGCAACAAGCACATTATGTTGGCACTCCATGTCCTCTAAATTCCACAGGGGTGACCCAGAGGGGCTGTGGTGGATGCTGCACACACAGTGGATTTACATCACAGCCGAGAAATGCTGAGCTTTAGGAATTCAACCTGCTCTTTGTCCCAGAGGGAAACATTACCTCATCCCTCAAAGTGACTCGCTATACACACAACCCCGAGAAATGGCCAAGGTAATAAGTGGTCAGGGCTCTGTATTCTTAGTCAGAAAGTAGCCTAAGGCAGGGTTACTATACTGCAACCCACACAAAAGAGTTGAGACTGACTTGCAGATATTTGGTGTCACCGTCAATAATAACAAGGGGGCAGTACCTGGGTTCAAAAGCAAACCGTATCCCCAATGGAGAGATATTGTGTTCCCCAGTCTTTCCCCTACATACAAGTATAAAACCCATCCTAACCAGTGTGGCTCAGTTGGTTGGGTATTGTCCCACAAAGTGAAAGGTCGCCAGTTTGATTCCTGGTTAAGGTACATACCGAGGTTGCAGGCCCAGTCCCAGGTTGGGGCAGATACGAGGAACAACCGATCTATGTTTCTCACATCAGTGTTTCCCTTCCTCTTTTTCTCCTTCCTTTCCCTTTTCTCTAAAAAAATAAATAAAGTCTTTTTTTTAAAGCAAACAAAAAATAAATATGTAACCCAAAAGGGCACAATTCATTTCAGTTCAGAATTTATTGTTCAACTTGACTGGGACCACCATTGCTTTGGTTTGGTTAAGTCCCATGGGTGGTCTCTTCAAGGGCCTGTACCCAAATAGCTAAACATGCCATAATTTGAGGCCACTCAGGTATCAGGAGAAGCAGATGAATTTGTATCAGTCAGATTTAAACAAGGTCGTGTTGGCCCATGTGTTTGTACAGGCAAGAGGGAGGTTTGTGTTCAGGAGCTGACTTTGATGGCATCAGGAGCAAGAGAATAGTTTAGGACTGGCCACGTTCACATGAGTTTTTCTGTGTTTGTCATCCCAAGGAAGTGATGACCAACCTGGAAACAAGTCACATTGCCAGCTTCATTTGCTATTTGATTCCAGGAGACCATATGATTGTTTTATCAGGCTGTAGTGCTCAATCTTGGGGACAAGAAGCATTAACCATCTCTCCACCTTCACCTCTCAGGGTCTAAGGTGTTCCTTCCCCAAGTCCACTCCTTCCACTGCCATGAAATTGGTATGCTCTGTCCCAGTGCTTATAGTTTCACTTTTAGCCAATAATCCCCTGCTTGCATCCAGACCTTTCATCCAGAAGGGTCAGGCACAAGAGGATCAAAGGTATTTTTATAAAATTTACACATTTTTTATGCCTTCTATCTTGGTCAGTGTGGGCCGCTGGAGGGAAACTCAGTGAGCAATATGCTCAATCAAGTGGTCATTGTCTTTATGATCTAGGACCATGTCCATCCAACAAGAGAATCTAGGTGACTGAGCCATAATTAAGTTCAAATTCCCTAGGCCCCTTTTGGGCTGAGCTGCCACCCAGAGAGTTAGCAACTAGGCTGGCCTGGGATTGCTGTGAGGGAAGGAAAGACACATCGTGTCCAGGAATGGTAGGGCAGAATCCTGAATTTTCAAAATAGTCTCTATAATCCACCCCATTTGTCCTGATCATTATCCAGGAGATAGCCTCTTTCTGGACACAGCCACATGTAGTGATCAAACTGCCCTGCTAAGGTGTGTGGATCAAGAGGAAGTGAGAGAAGTAGAGTCTGAAATCCTTTTTAGTTCACTTTTGAGGGAGCGGTCCCATGTTCAACAATATTAGATATCTGCTCATGGTAAGAAGCATGGAATGTCTTTGAAATACTTTGAATACTGGTCCATTGTTTGGTGCATCACTGTCCGACTGCAAATGGTCGGCATCAGAGGCATAGTCTTTTACATTCTCCAGTCTCTGGTGGTACCTCGCCATGTCCTGGAGGCAAAGGCGGTCGGCTCCATCAGCTCCTTAACTCCAGATGGTCCCACCGGAGAGCAGGCCCTTCTATGGGTGTTTACATGAGTCACCCAAACTGGCCTCAACTATTAACCATCCATTACTGATCCCCACAGGCCCCCATCATTGTTCCCAGAAACCCCATCGCTCTCACCGGAAACCCTCTTTCGAAGTTTCTCAGGCCCCAAAAACTCAAATAAAATTTCAATTCTTTGCAAACTGCTGTTAAGCTGCTTCTGAGAACCGCTGCTATTTCTGGTCCCCACCCCCTAAGATCACCTTTTCTAAGGGCTGCTCTTTATTCAGGGGTGCAGCAAGGCCTCCGTTTTGGTCCAGCATGGGACTGCTAAATTGCTCCAAAGGTATGATTTTCAAGCTTTTTAAAGTATCATAAGCCCTTTTAAATACAGATATGGTTGGGGAGGCTGCTCGTGAAATTTGGGTTTCCTTGTTAAGCGAAACAAGGGTCAAAGACAAGACCCCTCCTTTTCTGCAACCAGTCGACCTGCCCCCCAGCTCAAACAAGCATGCTTATTGGGTGATAAGCTTGTCAGTCAAAACAAGACCCTACCCCCAGCTGCCAAAAGACGAAAGCTACTTAAGAGTCCCAGTGGCTCAGACTTTTTCACACTGGTTCAAAAGGCTATCAGTCAAGTCTCCACTCCCACACCCTGTTCTGGGAGGTGGGCGGGTTCAGGCCCGGTACTCACTGACAGGCTGACTTGTCCATCAGCCCTTGTCAATCAGCTCTCTACTCTGTTGCTCAGCGCAGCCGGGGCCCCAGGAGCAAGAATTCCTGATTGGCTGCCTTTCCGCCGGTGAGCTCAACCTCTAAAGATGTCAAAGCTGCTCTGGTGAATAGCTGATTTACCCCAGGCCCAAAGACCTTTCACAACTGCTCTGCTTCTTCACAGATATCTTAAGGGCACAGAGATACGCGGGCCTGGAAAGAGGCTCTGAGCCCATCGCCGCTGCTCTCTGCTGATCCTTTTAAGGTGTCGGGTTCCGGGCCCAGTCTCACCCAGGAGGGAAAGGGAGGCCGGGGGCAATGCTGATTTCCCTGACTACAAGTGAGCAGCGGGAAACTGGTCTGCGCGTTAGTGAAAAGAAAAACCTGGGGGCAGATGCAAAACACTTTTAAGATTAAGTCAAAGCGCGGCTACTTTTGTTGTTCTCATCTCGCCCTTAGGTATTGCCTTTCATTCAGACCGCCCAAGTTGAATCTCAGTGTGGGAAACTGTACCCGCGTGTGCGCATGTGTGTGACTTTTTAAAAGTATATTTTAAATTTTCAGGAAAAAATAAAATAAAACTTTTCAGAGAAAAATATATGTATTTACATTTTCTGTCTTGGCGTGTTCTGTAAGATTCTGTAATATGGTAACAGTGGAGCGTAATTCACTTACAGCTCTAGTTTAAAAGTTAAAAAAAAAAGTGTAGTAAAAATAAAAATTGCCGTAACTAATAATCTGTTATTGGTTACTGTGTGTGTGTGTGTGTGTGTGTGTGTGTGTGTGTGTGTGTGTATCCTCTTTGAGAAGCTGATATTTTAGTAAAAACTTGAAGGAGGTGAGGGAATTGGAAAGAGAGTAAGACGAGGCTACAGCATCTCAGGGTCCCTAGAGGTATATCTCTGACACCTGGTGCCAAGGGCTGCTCTTCTCCTGAACTTCAGCTGAGACCCTGGATCCTCATTCTGATCCTGGCAGAGTTCCCAGAGCCTCTCTGCCTTTGAGACAACTGACTTCCAGGGTCATGCAGCTTTTCTGACAACAACTACTTAAGGCCCTGACTGGCCTAAGTAGTTTTTCAAACCTTTTCTTCAGAAACCGCCACTTTCAATACCAGACCCCAAACCTCTGAGTAGTGACTGCCAGGGTTCCAAAACCACCTTCCACTCCAAGTCCACAATCTGAACATCCCCAAAACCATGTTTACCATAATTTCATTTTTAGGCCACTTATTTAAAAACTTCAATGGTCACTACTTTAATGTTAATGAGGATTCATTCCACCAATATTTATAAACACCTAATCTGTATCAGGCAATGTTATAAGCACTTTCAGATTAATCTTCTCAGTATCCCTAGCAGGTAGTTAATGTTGTTAGCGCCAACTGATAGAGGGGGGAAATGGGAACGTAAGGTCAGACACTCAGTATGGAGGGGGCTGTGACTGGAACTCAGGTAATCTGGCTCTAGAACCCGTGCCCTTAACCACTATGGCTGTCTAGCAATCATGGATCTTGTTTCAAAGTTATCTCTTCATTTGGATACTTCCTCTAGGTCTTTCTCAAATGGCATCTCAACGAGGCCTTTTTCCTGGCCACTCTAGTTAAAATTTACACACACACACACACTCACACACACACACACACACACAACACCCTTTCCTATTTCATTTTTGTCCTTTTTTAAAAGTATATTTTATTGATTATGCTATTAACAGTTGTCCTGTTTTTTCCTCCGTTTTATTTCCCTCCCACCAGCATTCCACCCCCTACTTCATGTCCATGGGTCATACATATAAGTTCTTTGGTTTCTCCCTTTCCTATACTATTCTTAACCTCCCCCTGCCTATTTTGTACTTACTATTTATGCTTCTTATTCCTTGTGCCTTTTCCCCCATTCTCCCCCCTACCTCTCCCGGCTGATAACCCTCCAAGTGATCTCCATTTCTGTGATTTTGTTCCTATTCTAGTTGTTTGCTTAGTTTATTTTTGTTTTACTTTTCCAATTTTTAAAAGATTTTATCTATTTCTAGAGAAAGGGGAAGAGAGGGGGAGAGAGAAAGAGAAACATCAATGTGTGGTTGCCTCTTGCACACCTCCTACTAGGGACCTGACCTGCAACCCAGGAATGTGCTCTGGCTGGGAATTGAACCGGCAACCCTGTGGTTAACAGGCTGGCACTCAATCAACTGAACCACACCAGCCAGGGCTTGTTTTATTTTTTTTTTTATGTTCCATTGTTGATAGTTGTGAGTTTGTTGTCATTTTAATGTTTATAGTTTTGAACTTCTTTTTCTTAGATAAGTCCCTTTAACATTTCATATAATAAGGGCTTGGTGACGATGAACTCCTTTAGCTTCACCTTGTCTGGGAAGCACATTATCTGCCCTTGCATTCTAAATGATAGCTTTGCTGGATAGAGTAATCTTGGATGTAGGTCCTTGCCTTTCATGACTTTGAATACTTCCTTTCAGCCCCTTCTTGCCTGTAGGGTTTCTTTGGAGAAATCAGCTGATAGCCTATGGGAACTCCTTTGTAGGTAACTGTCTCCTTTTCTCTTGCTGTTTTTTAAGGTTTTCTCCTTACCTTTAATCTTGGGTAATGTAATTATGATGTGCCTTGGTGTGTGCTCCCTTGGGTCCAACTTCTTTGGGTCTCTCTGAGCTTCCAGGACTTCCTGGAAATGTATTTCCTTTGCCAGAGTGGGGAAGTTCTCCTTCATTATTTGTTCAAATAAGTTTTCAATGTCTTGCTCTTCCTCTTCTCCTTCTGGAACCCCTATGATTCGGATGTTGAAGCATTTAAAGTAGCCCCAGAGGTTCCTCAGCCTCTCATTTGTTTTGAATTCCTGTTTCTTCATTCTCTTCTGGTTGAATGTTTATTTCTTCCTTCTCCAAATGGTCGATTTGAGTCCCCGTTTCCTTCCCTTCACTGTTGGTTCCCTGTATATTTTTCTTTATTTCACTTTGCATAGCCCTCACTTTCCCTCTGCGTTGTGTCCATACTCAACCATTTTTCTGAGCATCCTGATGACCAGCGTTTTGAGCTCTGCATCTGATAGGTTAGCTCTCTCTTTGTCGCTTAGTTCTTTTTCTGGAGTTTTGATCTGTACTTTCAGTTGGGCCATATTTCTTTGTCTCCCCTTAGCTGTTACTTTCTAAGGGGTGGAGTCTTAGGTATTCACCAGGGCTGGACAATCCACATCACTGTGTTGTGGTGCAGTACCTGGGGGAGTGGTCAGAGAGGGAACAATGCCACCCGCTTGACTCTCGGCTGGGTTTCAGTCACTTCCCCTGCTCCCCGCATGCAAATTGGGTCTTTCTGGTGCTGATTCCTGGGTGAATGGGTTTGTGTACATTCTAGGACCCTGTGAGTCTCTCCAGTCAACTCTCCTATGAGGCTGGGAGTTTCTCTTGCCACTGCAACCCCCACAGGTTTTTACGGCCAGAGACTTTGAGGCTTTCTTTTACTGTGCTGGAACCCTGGGTTATGCAGTATGTCTCTCTCCCCAGTTGTTCCTCCCTTGTTTATCTGCACACAGATGTGGGACCACCAGCCACCACCTCACCTGCCCAGGCTGGTCCTCCAGCTGCTGCCTTCCCATGTGTCCTCTCTGCCCCGGCTGCCCATCTCCGCCCCTCCTACCGGTCTGGATGAATATTTCTTCTTTAACTCCTTGGTTGTTGGACTTCCATGCAGTTCAATTTTCTGGCAGTTCTGGTTGGTTTTTGTATTTAAATTTGTCGTTGTCCTTCTTTTGGTTGTGCGAGGAGGCAAAGTATATCTACCTACTGCCTCCATCTTGGCCAGAAGTCCATTCAGTCTTAACACTTACCACCATATTCTACATGTTACTTATTTATCTATAAATTATCATTACCCAAAATTGCTATTCTTTACATTTATTATCTGTCTCCTACAAGAGAAGTCAGCTCCAAGAGGGGCAGGGATTTTTGCCTGTGTTCTTCACTGCTTTATCTCCAATCTCACAATAGGCACTTGGTAAATATTTGTTGGATGAACAAATGAATAAATGAGCAAATGAGTGAATGAAACTTTTTCGGTGATGGTTGATGCCAAACTGCCTTGCCTGGATCCTGGTTGTTGCTGGATTTGCCCCTCTGTCTCATATGCAATTGACTTTTGATGGATTGGCTCTGTTTACCAATATTAACATTTACAATTGTAATTTTGCCAACTCAGATGAATTTCTACTGAGAAAGTTGGACCTGGAGTGAATTCTGAGCCAATTTAATTCCTTCTTCAATGCTATACAGTGGTGCAATTCACCCAAAACCAATGTTGGCCATTTTCATTTTTCTGAAATTGTTTTCAGTGGAACAAATCATTTTCGGGTTAATTTTTACAGTGATGCTTTGATCTATGCATCAGTTTTCTTGTCTGTTTCATATTTTAGCAACAATAACTTTGCCCCAGATATCTCCTTGGCCTCAGGCTGCTCCCTGAACAGCTCAGGCACATTTTAAAAATTGATTCCAGAGAGAGATAGAGGAAGGGAGAGGGAGAGAAGTGTTTGGGGCTGGGGGAGGGGGGGAGAGAGAGAGAGAGAGAGGGAGGGAGAGAGAGAGAGAAAGGGAAAGAAACATTGATTGGATGCCCCTCATATATGCCCCAGCTAGGGACCCAACCCACAACCTAGGTATCTGCCCTGACTGAGAATCAAACCCACATTTTTCAGTGTACGGGAGGATGTTCCAACCAACTGAGCCCCACTGGCCAGGCCCAGACACATTCTTGCTTCAGGGACAATACAGGCTGTTCCCTCTCCTAGAAATGTTCTTCCATCTGTGTAGCTCATCTCTCACTTTCTTCACATTTTTTTCCTAAAAAAATCACTTTTCAATAAGGCCTAAACTGACTCCCTGTTTAAATACAAGCTTCTGCCACCCTGCACTTCTGATCCCCCTGACTTCCTTTACTCTTAATTTAATGCAAATAATGTAATTTGTTGCCTTATTTATCATCTGTATCTCTCTGCTAGAATATAAGCTCCATGAAGGTAGGAAGTTTTTAATCTTTTTTTCCCTGCTGTGCCCTCACTGCCTATAAAAGCGCCTGACTCCAGTATGCAGTCAATAAATATTTGCTGAATGAATAGCTTTCCTATCATTCTGAGTTTTATTTGTGGCTAGTTTTCACCAAGTCTAATATTTCAGCATCAAAATTTGCAGATTCATGTTTTGTTGAGAACATAAGATTCTTCCATCAGTTCTCCCTCAACCTATTTTAAAGTTTACAGTTTTAGCTGTTTGTTTATTTTGTGGTGTGTATGCCTATCAGTAGTAGTTGCTGTGAAGCTGGTAAGATGGTTTGTTCTTATTTCCTTAGTAATCCATGAGAAAAACTGCAAGCAACCCCCCTTAGACAGTCTAGAAATGTCTAAGATGGTCTTTGCTAAGCTGGGTTTTTAGTAAGTCTCTGGTCAGCTTGGCGTAGTATGTAAAATCCAAACTCACGGCCCATGGGACCTTAGGGTTAAGGCCAATGACTATCTCTATAAACTCATCTCTGGCCACTCTTATCCTGGAAGATTCCAGTAATTCCGATAAGCACATTCCAGCCACACTGCATTCTGGGGGAGCTTACCTCACCTATTTTCTTGGCTTGTGTGTTCTCAGTCTTACCCACCGCCTTAAGGTAAGCTCCCTGAGAACAGAGCATATCTTAGTTCAGGTCCCTCCAGAAGCTGACCCTGAGACGAGGATTGAAATCAAGTAGTTTATTTGAGACATGAACCCAGGAAGCACCTGTCAGACAGTGGGGAAGTGGGACAATGAAGGGCATTATTAAATGACCTAGCACTGTGGGCAATTGACGCATGTTCCCAATGGGAGGCCAGTGGAGAACACCTACCGTGGAGATGTCCCACATAGGGAGTAAGGGGACAGGGGCACTTACCAACGCTCATCAGTCATTGAGAGTGGCTGCCAGGGGGTGTTTATTTCCAGCCTTTACCAGCCTGCAAGGTCCAGACAGCTTGAGGGAGCCCTCCAGTGAAGAGATGCAGACCAGTTGGCAGTTGGCCAGCGGCACACTGGAGCAGTAAGGCCACTGGGACGTGGACAGGGAACTGACAGTGTCTGTTACAGGGACTGTCTTGTTCACTGGGCCTTGCACATAATAAATGCTCTATTAGATTGAAGGATAAAGGTTGTTATCTGTTATGCTGCTAGAGCAAAGATGGGTCTAAAAGATCAAGGTTCAAATATCCTTGTGGTCAAACAGTAGCGTGAAAGCATTATGTTTAAGTTCTCTGACCACTCACACTCGCTACCATATTCACCCTGGGAAATTCCTTAGGACGGAGATCCTGGTATCAGTCAGTGCCTGGAGCACTGTTGAGGCTTGACACACAGGAGGAACTTAACTCCCACCTCTTCATCCCAATGTGGTCCTTAAAAGGTTAGTTGTTCACCGAAATGGCTACTATGAAAAAAACAGAGAATGCTGAGTGATGGCGAGGATGTAGCATTTACCACAGGGCAGCGTAGTTGGGAAAACTTACATGCTTTACTAAAGCTGATCGCCTGTCTCCCCTATGACTCAGCAATTCCATTGCTAGATATATGCCCAAGAGGAATAAGTGCATGTGTCCATCAAAAGATGTGTATAAGAATATTCCCAGAATTTTTTTTTACTCAGTCTTTTTATTATAGTACATGGGCTGGGACTTATGGAATTGGGTGATGAGGGCAACCATTGCCTTGATTGGGATCAGGTGCCTATCTTGATGGCCATGAAGGTGCCAAAGTGCCGCCACTCTGCATCGTGGTTTTCCTGATGCTGCCCATCAGCTCTTGACCGTGCATTCTGATCTGGAGGCCAGAAATGGTGCCGGCCACCATGCCCATGGCACGACCCATTACAAAGTCCATCTTTGTGCGGTTGAAGCAGCTTGGCTGGGATGGTCCATAGGGACCTATGGCCACTGGCATCTTGCTCACAGCCTCAGCTGTTCCAAGAATTATTCTTAATAGCTCCAGATAGAAAAGTACCCAAATACCCACTGACACAAGAATGGATGGAGTGTGGTCCATTCACACAATTCTCTTGCTGTGGGAAGAGAAGACAGTAAGGAATGTGGACAAACTGCTGATCAGATAACAATGTGGATCTGTGTCACAAACATCCTGCTGCGGGAAAGAAGTCAGATACAGAAATGTATCAATGCACTTAAATGAAGTACCAAACTAGACAAAACCAATCTACATTGCTACCAACTTTCTGGAGACAGAAGCCACCCGGAAGAAGACTGAAGTGCCAGACATGTGAGCAAAGAAGCCATGTTGGATGTCCAGCCTAATCAAGCTTTCAAGTGAATCCAGCCCCAGCCACCATTTGACCCAAAGAAGAACCGCCTAAGCCCAGTCAATGACAGGACCATGAAAGATGACACTAAATTGTCATTTTGGGCCACTAAGTTTTAGGATGTTTATTACACAGCAATAGATAACCAGAATACCCAGAAAAGGCGATAGTGGCCCTTTTAAGGTCTGACACCCCAGCTCCCAGATTCCCCTCACAACAAAATTAACACCAGCCAGTCAGACTTTCAGTCCCTTTAATAAGGTGCTCTGAGAAGAGGGCAGAATGGCAAGCAGGGGGTAAAGAAGGTGGTGCTTCTTGAGCCCCACTGGGCATCTGGTCAGTCCTCATCCTCTGGTAGCTGGATCTTGCTGGGGTCAAAACAGTTGGATTCCATGATGGGAAGGCCATTGGCCTCTCGGTACTTCACAAGCCTTTCAGCTTCCCGGCGGGCCCATTCATGCATCCTGGAGATAGCAGCATGGGGTGGAGGGAGACATGAGGAAGCCTCACTGGACATCAATCCCTACCTTAGCTCCCCATTCCTCAATGGTGCAGGGCAGAATTCCTGGATTCGACCTCCATCCCTGCCTCTGCCCCCACACATCCCATTCTCTTGGACACCCCATGTACCTGTAGTCAGGCAGATAAGCTACAAAGGTGCTGCCAAAGACCAGGACAATAGAGAAGCCAAAGAAGAAGACGACCCGCATGTTCCAGGTATCCACAACAGGGTCCTTGTCGTAGCCATGGGAGTCTGGGTTCTATGGAATGAGAAGAAGAGGTCAGTGAGGGCTTCCTACTACTCCACAAAGCCTAATGCTGGCCCTGTACGAGCTGGTCTCCAGTTTCACCTGGGACCAATCTCTCCTCCCTCCATCCCTAAATTCCTCTCTTTCTGTTCATAGGACTTGTCGACCTCCTTTCCACCACAGGGCCTTTGCACTTACTGTTCCCCCTCTGCCTGGAAAGCCTTTCCTCCAAATCTCGTCATGACTGGATCAGCTTCCACATTCAAAGTTTTGGCTTCATCATCACTTCTCTTAAGAGACATTCCCTAGTCACCTTGTCTATTAAATTGAACTACAGGAAATTGCTATTTTCATAGGTCTAAATGGTTTGAATATTGGCCATTTCCTATGATTCAACCTAATAAAATTACTCCCCACCTCCAAGACACTCTCAATCCACTTATCTTGCTTAACATTCTTTCTAGAATTTATTAGTTTACCAAAGTAGCATCTCCCAGATCCTCTATAACACATTATCTTATATTATCAATTACTACTCTATATTACCATTTTCAAATATTTTACATATTTATTTTGTGTTTTCCACTATCATACACGCTCTATAAGAGCAAGGGCTTTATCTGATTTCCACACTGCTGAACCCCCAGGGTCCTGAACTGTGCCTGGCATACAGCAGGCCCTCAATACATATTTACAGAATGAATGAATGAATGAATGAATGAGCATCCCATATATCCAAGTCCCTCAGCTAGAGGTTAATATTGATGAAGTACCTCTTATGTACCAGGCCTTTTTACATACACAAACTTCACAATATCCCAGTGAGGTGGAAAGTGGCAATAATAAACACCTTCTAATGCTGAGTACTTCCTAAGTGCCAGATGTTCTGAGCATTCTGACTCATTTAATTACACGAGGTAGTGTAGTATTTTATTTTTTTAAAGATGTCCTAATACTTTTCCCATTTTACAAAGAAACTGGGGCACCGAGGGGTTAAGTTAATTGCCCAAGGTCACACAGGCAAGTAACTGTCACTGCCTGTATTCCAACCCAGTCATTCTGGTTTCAGAGCCTCTGCTAAGTTTAAATACTGTTCTGCCGGACATTCAGTTAGGTGAACTTGGGCAAGCCACTTGACATCTCTGTGCTTCCGTTTCCTCAGGTGTAAAATGAGTATACTGATAGTACTTACGATGTAGAGTTGTTTTGAGGATCAGAGAAGTTAATGTATGTAAAAACTGTTTACAACACTGGCACCAAGCAAGAGTCCTATCGTTGTTTCGTATTATTGTTAAATTATATTGCTTCGAAATGTTTTAAGCACTGCCCACTTCAGGTTTGGTACCTGTCTGCAAAATAAGGCCAGTCTCGCCTCTGGCTCTGAACCGAAGATAACACCGGAAAAAGGGGGAAAATAAGGTAGGCAAAATACCCAAATCTTTAAGGATTTCACCAGCTGCGCAATCCTCAGCCGCTAAGAAAGTCCTCAACGGCGCCCCGTCTGCCGGCCCCCAACTGACCCTACCAGCGTCCCGTTTCCCCTCTGTCTCACCTTCTCATACAAGTTTTCGTCCTCGGGATCTGGGTCCTCCTGCCAGTGCATAGTCGGTTCTGGTGCCCGCTTTCCCACCACAGCGGAAGGGGCGATCACAGCCCTGGCGGAACTGGACTGCCAGCGAACCTGGGCAGTTAGGCGCTCTCGCGTCGCCGCTGCTGCCAAAAGGCGGCAAGAGCACAAACCTAACAGCCGGGCCGCCATGACAAATTGTTCTGCGGCTCTCAGGGGCGGGGACGGAAATGCGACTGTGCGCAGCTGCAGTTGGCCCTAGCGGGATAATTGTCGCTCCGCTCCCGCCGCACGAAATAGGTCCCGGATCTATCTAGATTGTTTTCAAGTGAGTTAGGGCGCTGAACAGCCCTCTCTCCCCTCTGTCATGGCCACATTGTAACAACTACTTCCCGATCCTCTCGGTCAAGGTATGGGAGTTCCGCCTGAGCGGTCTGCTCCTTTACATGCTGAGAAGAAAGCGGTGACATTGGGGGGGGGGGGTTCGGTTCCCAGCCAATCACACCAAATTTCCGTTGCCCACTGGGGAAAGGGGCAGAGCTTCCGTTTGTCTTTCATCTTCGAAGGAAGCCAAGCTTAAAAAGCGGGCCTCGCCGGATTGGCTAATACCTACTCCTTTCCTTGACTGGGGGTGGCGCTCGCATGGGGCATGGGGCGTGGGGAGGTGGCAGCCGCTTGCCAATCAGAGCGGCCCAGGGCTGGCCGATGGCGGATGGCGACCAATAGACGCGGCCAGCCAGAGCGCGCTCCCTCAGTAGGTGGATGGTAGTCGAAGCGCCGGCTCCCTGCTCCTGGTCGCCATTTTGTGCTGGTGACTGCGGCCGGTGGGAAGTAGGCGGCAGTGGGTTTCCCGGGGAGGGCAGCGCGCTTTGCGCTTCTTCCCTCCCCCCTCCTCTGCCTTTCTGCCTCCAGCCTTGAACTTGATTATTGCGTGGACCGGCTCCGGCTGAGCTGGGAGAGTTGGCAGAGGTGGCGGAGGGCTGAGGTGATGTCAGGGAGCCCTCCCTTGACAGCCCGAGCCGAGAAGGTGAGCGTCGACGCTGGTCGTGGGGGCGGAGGTAAGGGGCCGGAGGCCAGGGGTGCGTAGACTAGGCGAGAGGGAGGACTGTGGGCCGCAACCGAGGGATGCGTGCACAGTCTGAGCTTGGGAGGGGTTGTCTTTTCAAAAATTTTTACCCCTTTGAGAGCAGAGGCGCGTGCGCGATCGGGACGCAGGGATGGGTGCACGCGGGTTGGGGGAAGGGAGAGACGGGTAAGAGTGGGCTACTTTGGTGTCTGTGACACCGAACTTTATCCGCGGGGAGGCGGGTGTCTGCGACTTTGATTTTTTTTTTATGTACAGGGGAGGGGGTCTGCTGTCTGCTGTGTGACTTTGGTACTTATCTGTCCGTGGGAAAGTGTTCTGTGGCTCGGGTCCCTGGGAGTGGAGAGAGGGAGAACCTCCGTATGACCCTGGTCTTTATATATCTTTGGAGTGTGTATTTCTAACTCTGGCCAGTATTCTGGGAGGGGTCCTTTTCCATGGGGAGTCTTCTTGCGACTGGCCCTAACCTGCCTACTGGGTAAGGAGGGAATGCAAGGAATGTGTGTATGACTTACTGCCCGTTCTTGAGGGTCTGTCTATCTGTGATTGTGACGTTCACCCATTGAAAGGGGATGTGAGTGTGTGGTTATGGGCCCTATTTATTGTGGGCTCCCGTCTGTGATTTTGGCCCATAGTTCAGGGCGCATGGCTGTGACTAACCCCTATCCGTAGTGGATGCCAGAGTCTACTGACGGTTTTGTATGAACTCTTACCCACTCGGGCCCCTGGTTGTGATTCTGACTCTTACCCATCTGGGAGCAGGTAACTGGCTCCCTGTGGCTTGAGGAGGAAGAGAAAATTGATGTGTGTATACACGGAGGTAAGGTGTGGTAGCGACCCAGTGTTAGATGCTGTTATCGCCTGGCTTTGCCTAATTCCCGTTCAGAGGGTGGGGCCTGAAGATTCTGGGATACTACGTGCTGACCCCTGGCGGGTTCACATGGCTCTCAGGACTTCCTCAGATCTCACAGTAACCCTGAAAGGTTGGGTAAAATGACTGCCCTTCTAAGCCAGTAGAACGGCACAGTGGTTCAGAGCAACCTCTGAAAGGGCTTCTTTTGCCTATGAATAACTTGGGCCTAGAGCCCCGGGTAGCGAACTGCCTTGGGACCTGGCTGCGCATAAGAGACAGGACTCAGGACTGAGCCAGTTGCCCTGTGGGCCAAATCTGTGTTGGCCAGGAGCCCAGGGAGGCGGCAGCTGTCTCATTGCCAAGTTAGCCCCTTCACGCCCTAGGCTTTTCATGGTCTCCTGCTGTCTTGTAGGGGACAGCCAGCATCTTTTGGGGAGGATGAAGTGGCACCTGGGGATCCATGGAAGGAGCCTGGTGGGTGCCTGGGAGTCCTGTTGTGAAGTCTTTCCTGATCTCTAACAAGTCTTTCAGCACCAAGAGCTCTCCTAGGCAGGAGGCTCCAGGCTTGAACGTGCCTACCAGTTTCAGGTGGCAAAGCCCTGATCACAGAATGAGTGGCACCACCAGGTCTCTCTGCAAGATGCTCCCTGTCTGCTGAAAGCCTTGTTCGTTCTAGAGCAGTGAGCTCTAACTCCACGTTTGTGGGGAAAGGAAAGGAACGGAACAGGCCAAGTAGAGGCCGCCTTCCCACTCTGGTCCACAGGAACACTAGGAGTTAAGAAACAATGTCCCTGGGCTAAGAGACAGCAGAGAGCCTTGACAATTAGGGTTTCTCAAGGAGGCCCTCTCTGCCCCAACTGCCTTGACCCCTTTCTTCTTCCCTCTCTTGCCAGAGTCCCTGCAGGAGGCATCACCCAGGCTGGCAGATCATGGTGGCAGCAGCGGGGGTGGCTGGGAAGTAAAACGGAGCCAACGGCTGAGGAGGGGCCCCAGCAGCCCCCGCAGGCCCTATCAGGACATGGAGTATGAAAGACGGTGAGTTACCTGCTTCCACCTTGACCAAAGAGCCTAGGCTTGTCCCCCTGTGAGAATTGGTGCTAGGAGGGGGCTTCTGGGCAGAGGAAACAGCATAGCAGAAGATTGG
>PVJD01012313.1:0-40498 GCA_004026545.1 Mormoops blainvillei
TGAGGAGAAGGAGAAGAGGTGAGAGGGGAGGCTGGTGAAAGGAAGCAGAGGAGGTCGGGGAGAGTCTCTTGGGTACCATCCGGTGTCTTTTGGCAAATTACAAACCTTTCTGCTCCTCTCGCTATGCAACATGCGCGATATCAGATAGTAACCCCTGCCGCGCAGGTGTTCAGCGTCACGCCCAGCAAGAACGGCGAGGGTCAGCGACACAGCGGGAGCGACAGCTGCCTGCGCCCTGGCCTGAGGCTCTCATTCAGGCAAGTTGGCGTTGGGGCCTCCCTGCAACGGGAAGCATCTCCCTGTCGGAGGCAGGTTTGCGAAACCAGCTCAGGGCTGCGTGTAAACCAGCTGCACCCGGGGATGGGTTATTTGTGAGATTATGGAATCTGTCCAACGTTTACCTGCATTCTTCCCTTGACCTTTCAACACGTCTGTCTTGTCCAGGTCTGCTCTCCCCGCATACTTTCCCTGCAGCCACGGAAGCGGGGAAGGGAAGAAGGGAGCCCCTACCGCCGACCAGGCACAGCATTAGAGGCTCTGTATACATTATTCCTTCTAATCCACCCCACCCCGCCACAACCCGCTGAAGCTGGTGGAAGCTCTGTTCTATTAAAAATTGTTTATTTTTCAATTACAGTTGACATACAAATTTATATTAGTTTCAGGTGTACAATCCAGTGGTTATACAGTTATATACCTTGCAAAGTGTTCCCTGGCTATAACCAGTACCCACCTGGCACCATACAAAATTATTACAATATTATTGATTATATTCCCTGTGCTGTACTTTATAACCCCAAGACTCTATTCGAACTGCCGGTTTGTACTTCTTAATCCCTTCATGTTTGCACCTGGCCCCCCAACGGCCCCCTCTTCTGGCAAACATCAGTCTGTTCTCTGTATCTATGAGTCCGTTTCAATCTTGTTTATTTTGTTCATTAGATTCCACATATAAGTGAAATCATGTGGCATTTGTCTTCCTCTGTCTGACTTATTTCTATTCTGTTCCATCGATCTATATATCTGTTTTTATGCCAGTACCATTGATTGCTATGGCCTTGTATTATTGTTTCATATCAGGTAACGTGACTCCTCCCGCTTTGTTCTTCTTTCTCAAGGTTGCTGTGGCTTTTCGGGGTCTTTCGTGGTTCTATATACATTTTTGGAATATTTATTCTGGTTCTGTGAAATACACCATTGGTATCTTGATAGGAATTGCGTTGAATTTATAGATTGATTTGGATAGTATGGACATTTTAATGATGTTAATTCTTCCTATCCATGAACACGGTGTATACTTCCACTTATTTTTTTCTCCTTCATTGTCTTTCTGCAGTGTCTTATAATTATCCAAGTACAGGCCTTTTACACACTTGGTTAAATTTATTCTTAGGCATTTTATTTAATTTTTTGATGCCATTATAAATAGAATTGTTTTCTTAGTTTCCCTCTCTGATCGTTCATTATGGGTGCATAAAAACACTACTGATTTCTGGATATTTATTTTATATCCTGCTATTTTACCAAAATCATTCATCAGTTCCAGCAGTTTTTTGGTGGAATCTTTAGGGTTCTCTCTATATGGTGTCATGTTATCTGTGTTATAGCCTTTGTTTTACAGGCCATTTTGTATGATATAAGTATTGCTTCCCTAGTTTATTATTTTAGTTTTCATTTTCATGAAATGTCTTCCCCATCCCTTTACTTTCGGTCTCTGTGTGTTTTTGATCTGAAGTGAGACTCCTGTAGACAGCGTATGCAAGGGTCTTATTTTCTTATTCATTCGGTCACCCTATTTGTTTTTAAACCTCACCCGAGGATATGTTTTTATTGATTTGGGTGGGGCCAGGGAGAGAGCGAGAGAGAGGAAACATCAGTGTAAGAGAAACATTGACAGGCTACCTCCCATACACACCCTGACTGGGGATTGAACTCACAACCTCGGTATGTAGCCTGACTAGTGATCAAACCAGCAACGTTTTGGTGCATAGGATGGGATGATGCTCTAACCAACTAAGCTACCCAGCCAGGGCCCTACATCTTTTGATTGGAGCATGTAATCCCTTTGCATTCAAAATAATTACTAATAGATATTTTTTAATAGATATGTTTTCATTGCCATTTTATTATTCATATGTTTTATCTCTTTTATTCTTTTTCTGAAGAAAAATCCTTTAACGTATCTTGTAATCCTGATTTGGTCGGCGATGAACTCTCTTAGCTTTTGCTTGTCTGGGGAACTTTTTATCTGTCCTGTGATTCTAAGGGATAGTTTTGCTGGGTAGAGTAAAGTTGCTTGTAGGTCCTTGCTTTTCATCACTTTGAATATTTCATGCCAATCCCTTCTGGCCTGCAAAGTTTCTGTTGAGAAATCAGTTAACAGTCTTATGAGAACTTCTTTGTAGGTAACTACCTGATTTCTCCTTTTGCTTTGTCGTTAACCTTTGCCCTTTTAGTTATGATGCTCCTTGACAGGGGCCTCTTTGGGTTCATCTTGTTTGGGACTCTGTGCTTCCAGGACTTGCATGATTTTTCCTTCACTACATTAGGGAAGTTTTCAGTCACTATTTCTTCAAATAGGTCCTCAATCCCTTGCTCTCTCTCTTCTCCTTATGGGACCCCTATGATAGGGGTGTTGTCATGCTTCATGTTGTCCCAGAGGTCCTTTAGAGTTTGTCTGTCTGCCTCTCTGTCTGTTTTGCTGTTCTGATTGGGTGTTTTCTGCTACCTTGTTTTCTAAATCACTGCTTTGATCTTCTGCTTCATTTAATCTGCTGTGGATTCCTTCTAATGCATTCTTCATTTCTGACCAGTTCTTTTTTTATATAGTTTCTATGTCTTTTTTTAATGTTGTTTCTCACTAAGTTCCTTGAACATCCTTAGAGCCAGTATTTTAAACTCCGTCTGGTAGTTTGCTCATCTCCATTTCTTTCAGTTCCTTTTCTGAAGATTTCTCCTGTTCTTTCATGGCGGGTATATTTCTTTGTCTCCCCGTTTTGGCTGCTTCTGTGTGTTTCTGTGTATTCAGTAGATCTGCTATGCCTCCCAACCTTGGTACGGTGGCATTACGTAGGAAGTGTCCTGGTTACCCGAGCCAGGTGCTCTAGACGGGACCCCTATGTGGTCCCTCCTCTTATAGTTGAACCTTGATTGCTGTTGGCACATAGTAGGACTGATTGATCCCCAGGCTGATCGGGTATGAGGACTGGCCACAATTACAGCACCGGAGCTGCTAGGCAGAGGCCAAATCCACAGAGCAGAGCTCGCTTCAGTGGGGCTCTGGGGCCTGGTGAGTCCACCCTTTGAGTGTGTCACTTGTGGGGGCAGTTGGGTGGTAGTCCATTGTGGTCTGAAGCTGACCACTGGGTGAGCAGACTCTGGGGACTCCCCGGAGGTGCAGGCAAGGTCAGCCCCTGCCTGTGCCCTGCCTGGGGTCACCCAGCATGAGCTACAAATTGATCTGAGGTGGCTGCTACTTGTGCTGGGCTTGAGAGTGCCTGGGAGGGGCCACGCTGTGAGACGGGTCCAGCTGCCCCTAGTGCCCGGACTGGGACCACTTAGCAAGAGGCATAGGACACGCCGAGGCCAGATGCTACTTGTTTGGGTTTTGTGAACCTTAGAGAGATTTTAGGAAAGTCCACCGCATGAGCCAAGGCAGACCATTTGCATGGAAAAGCCACTGGAAGTGGCTGGTGTGGGCTTGTGGACCCACACGCTGGGTGGGGCATGTTCTCAGGTAACCGCTGGGGCAGGGCTAACGAATAGTGTTAGCCTGGTTGACGGGGACTCAGAGAGGCACCCCCTCTGCCCCTGCAGGGGGAGGGTTTAGCAAAGGAACAGTGGCCTCTGCCAGCTCTTCTCTCTGGGAGAAAACTGTCCCAAAGTCAGACGATTCAGTTCCTCCCCATACGTCCCTGGTGCCGTCCGAGTTCCTGCCCCAGCACCGGAGCTCAGAGGGATTGAGTCTAAGGCTCTGTGTGGGCCCCTTAAGAGAAACACCAGGGACTCAAGAAGCCCTCTGTCTCAGTCAGCCACAATCTCCACTGGTTTTCACAGCCTGATTCATGGGGACTTCTCTTCCTGGCACTGGCACCCTTGGCTGGGGGTCCTGGTGTGGAGTTGGGACCCTCTTCCCCTTGTGAGGTGCGCAGTAGCTCCTCCCGGCTTTTAGTCTCCACCTTGTGTGTGCGAGACCTGCCTGTTCGCTGTCACTTCTTCTTTATATTCCTAGTTGTAGGACTTCCGTTTAGCTAGACTTCAGGTGGTCTTTAGGGATGGTTGCTCTGTCATTTAGCTGCAATTTTGATACAGTCGTGGGAGGGTTCAAGTGCCACATTTACCTACGCAGCCATTTTGACTCGAAGAGGCCAGTGGTTTGTGTTTTGTTGTAGGTGAAAGCCTGGGGACTCGCTAAGGTTAAGTGGCTGCCCTGAGGGCACGTGGCCGGCAGAACTGAGGTGGGAGCCCGAGGCCCCCTGACCCGCCCTGGGTCCTGGCTCCTCCCTCCGTCTCTCAGCTCACCTGCTTTTCCCAGCCCCAGCAGCACTTCTAGAGCTTCACATTTTTTCTGACTCTGATATCACACAGTTCTCTGAAATCTGGACTTTTACAGACGCTAAAGCAACTTTCTTCCTCATACAATGTACTCCCACTGCGTCTCATTTTCCTGGAAAGCATGCTGACCATGCCTATTAGGCGTGGCCTGGGTAATGGTGAAAATCACAACAGACCAATAAGAAACACCGCGGGCAGCGAGGGCTTTGGGCAGAGCTCTTCCTGCGCATGACCGAGGGAGGGCTACGGGCCCCCGGGGAAGCGGCTCGGGCCTTAATCCCCAACTTTGCTGTTGTCTACCAAGAAATAGCTGTTCCTGGAAACCCAGCAAGCAGTTTCTGAGAACGCGGTGTTGGATTTTATCAGAAACCTGGGGGGAAAACTGGTGATGGAAAAGCAGAGGTGAGAAGCTCCAGCCGACCAACGATGACAATGAACTGTTTGAAGTCAGCTGTTCAAATGTGACAAACGGGAGCGGTTCTCAGAGGCAGGGAGACCCCCGGGCAAGAAAGGACTCCTCTGCTTCATCTCCCCCGCTCCCCACCCCCATCACAGGGTCTCTCTAACCTGAATGTAGATTACAAAAGGCAGGCTCTGGGCGAGGGTTAGACAATGTGGGGACTGTGCCTATTTTGTGGCAATGAGTATGTGTTTAATTTGGGCCTTCCGGTGTTCCATGCCAAGGTTTTCATCAGCTGGCGCAGAAGTGAGAAAAAACACGGGTGAGTTTTTCATAAAGCTAAATTTATTCATTTTCAATAGCATTGTCCTTTTTTTCCGAGATTATCTTTCCTACTTTCTCAGTGTTCACACACCCTTTTATCTATGAAATGATGTGTGATGGTTAGACTACACTTGATTTCTTGAGTTGCTATACTTGGCAGGATGTAATGTTGGCAACTCTCTGATAAGTCCTCCAATTTTCGCTTTAAAATTTTTGCTGAACTACAAAATCCTAAAGTCTGAGGACCACTGGGTTGTACTTTGTCAATTATCATTTGTATGAACTCTCTTCTCAATCTTGGGACTTTTTTTTTTCCTGCTTGGCACAGACAGTCTTTGAAATTCGAATACCTCAACCCTGTGCTTAAATGTAGTACCCTTTTTTGGGGTCTACGGGTAACAGGTATTATACTTCCCATACCCCATAATTTGGGGAAGGAAACATTTCTTTTACAAGATTGTGTTTCTTTGTTTTCCTGTATCTGTTCTGAAGACTTGGTCTGAAGGGTGTTTAGCATAATAAAAAGACCCTGTGGGCTGGAATGAGGTGGTAGGAGTGAAGGGGAGGGGTGGAAGGATGGAAGGAACAGATAATGAGTCCTCAAGGTATCTTGAGACAGTTTAGACAGAGCAAAAGCCCAAATCATAGGTAAGAGGCTGGCTAGAGGAAGGTCAGTGCCCAGAATCAAGTTCAAAGGACCAGGTGCACAGAGCGTGTTAGAGAGGCCAGTGTTCGATGCTAAGAGAATCTATTGGAGGATGTGGTAGAGAAGGAGGAGCAAGGAGACCCCAGCGGGGATGATCAAGTGAGGGGTGGAGCTCCATGCCCTGCTTGGTGGATGGTGCCAGGTGCGAAGTCTGGGCACAGAGACTGCACCTGTCCATGGAGCAGGGGACTCGGGCCTGGGCGTCAATCACACTGCTATGGTAAACGAAGCAGGAGATGGCACAACATTGGCGACTCTTGCATTGGCACAGCCACTGAGAGTTACGCAGAGTAGAGGACTTCCTTCCCTCCTCCGGCCGAGAGAGTTTCGCCGGGGAGCAAACTTCAGCCCCTCTTCTTGTGCCCCCACATGGGAAGGGGAGTTGCAGCGCGACAGGTCAAGATCTGGACTCTCAAGGGAACATTAAAAAGTGGGCAAGACCCCTGCACCCTGGGGCGCCATCCGCTCTGGGACTTCTTGAGTCCTCGTGGACACACCAGGTGGGTTCCTCTTTCTGTGTTTCCCATGAAGATGGTAAGGCAGGCCCCAAATATCAGGCCTGGCCTTGTCCTATGGACCCCAAACTGGGGGGACAAGTTAGGCCTACTGTCACATTCAGGGGAAGGAAACAAGAAACCGCATTCAACCTCCGGGCCTCGCCATGTTCTCCGACTCAGTTACAGCAGAAATATCTGCCTTGGGGTTGCTGGGCACTGGCTTAGATATCAATAAAATAACCCTTGGTTTCCATTCTGCTCACGTCACATGGTTTTAAATACCAGCGACACGCTGCTGATGCCGGAATCCGTCTCCGAGCTCTGCCTCTGAACCTGTCTAATGGGCATGTCACACGCACGTCATCCAAACGGAGCCGCTGGTCCTTTCTTTCTCACCCGGATTTATTGCAGTTGGTCTTGTCTCAGCTAACGGGAAGTCCATCGTCCCATCTCTCGGGTTGAAAACCTTATTCTCCTTCTGTCCCCTCCGCATCTAAATTGTATCCAGAGCCCAAGCTCTTCCCTCCATCGCTCCTACGCCACCCCTGTTGGGGCCACCTCTGTGTCCCGGTTCATTTGGGGGCTGCGGGCCTTGCAGTAGAGACAGGCTCAGAGGCCCGGCCTGACGCAAAGTGGGGAGGGGGACGGAAGCACATTGTGGCGGGGGTGCGGGGGTTGCGCAGAAGGAAGACCCGGCCTGGGCACAATCTTCAGACAAACAAAATGGCAAGAAATGAAAGGGAAGAAATAAAAGCTGTAGAGTTTGGGGAGCGCCAAAGGGAATGGGAAGGGCGTTTTACAAATATATCAGGCGAAAGAGATCTTTGAGAGCTGTCTGGCCCATTAATAAATGAGAAGGGAAATAAAATTAATGATGATGATAAAAATGGCTGAGCCACTGAAGTGCTTTGTAAAATTGGTCTTTAACAAGGAAAAGAAAAAAAAATCCAAGGGATGGGCAATTAGAAGGGGACAAAAGCCTTGTCAATATAGTTGATGAAAGGCAGGGAAGAAGACACTTAGAGAAATTGGATAAGGCCTTCCCAGTCCTGAGCACCACGTCTGGATGTCGGCCCTGGGGTCTGAAGGGAATTAGCTGAAGCAATGATTAAACCCTTGGCAGGTATTTTAATAATTATAATTATATATATTTATTTTGAAAGAGGGAAGCAGAATCAATGAAGATTCAAGAGCTTCAGAGAAAAGAAGGCGGAAACAAAGTACTGTCTGTTGAGCTCTCTCGCGGAGCCTGGCTCCGTGCATCTCAGACGGTCTGTCATCTGGTACCCCGGCAGCACCGCGTGGTTCTATGCGCGACGTATTGTCCAGGCAAGGAAACCGAGACCCAGAGAGTGTGGGTGGCTCTCCAGGGTTTCTCAACAAGCAAGTGGGGGTGGCCAAACCGGAACCCACGTTTTTCCGATTCCAAAGAGGATTCCTTTCCATTTCACCAGCTGCTTATTCTCACTCTCAATAGGGTGAGTCCAAATGTCAGAGAGAATGGCACCCACCTGCCCGTGACCTGCCGCTAGTGACCTTCCTTGTCCTGAAGCCTTGGGATTCCGGTGACACAGAAAGAGGGCTGTCTGATTTTAACACGGAGCTGTTTGGAGAGGGTTTCGGTCTTTGTATGTTAAGGAGGAGGGAATGGGGCCAGCGTTGAGGAACATGGACCCAGGGCCACAGGATGCCAGTGGCATCAGGGCAGTGCAAGTTCCTAGTGTGCAAAGTCCTTATCACACCTGTGGGAAACAGAGGCCTGAGAGGGGAGAGGGACTAGCCCAAGGTGACACCAGGAGCTGGAGCCGGAGCCAGGCCTGCGACTTGAGGCCTAAGGCCGTGTTGTCCGCACTTCTTGGCCTAAGCCCATTATTCACCCTTGAGCCTGGCTTCTCTCCTGTGGCATCCAAAGACTGGCCTTGGCTTCGATTCTTGGCTTCGGCCCCTGTCCCCTTCTCCCTGCTTCTGTGCTGTAACCTGTGGCTCATCTCAATGGCTTTTTAAATTTCACCTCTCGTCTCTGTTGCTGTTTCATTAACTGCTGTGGCTGTTAGAGGTGGGGGAGGGCAGAGGGTGAGGATGATGGAGGGAGGGGCCCTAAGGACCCGTCTGGCTTCCATCCTACTGCGGTGCTGTCATTTCTGGGTCCTGTGCACAGTGTGATGGGAACCCACCTGTGGTCGATTAAATTACTGGGTCCAATTCTTTACTCTCCTCCACTAACCCTTTCCAAAGCTTCATCTTATGTAGAGTTTACTTCCCTTTTTCTTGACTCTGGGCTTCACCGTGTGACTTGCTTGAGTCACTGAAATGTGAGCAATGTGCCTTAAAGCTGGGACTTGCACGTCACAGGTGTGGTGGGGTATCTCCTCTCGCACCTCAGCCACTGCCCGGAGATAAACGTGCCTCAGCTGGGGCACTGGTTCGGGGCAGATGAGAGCTATTGGGAGCAGAGACAACCCCGCCCTTCCAGGGGGAAGCAGAGCTGCCCCAGCTGCCGTGGCTTGAAGCAAATTACCCGACTGAACTTAGAGCAGCCCAATTTCCGCTGACCTAAATATCCCTGAGAAGAAATGCCGGTCATGGTTTACCACAGAGAGTGTGTCATTGTTTGTTCCGCAGCAACAACTGACTGATACACAGCCATCTACATAAGATGCTTTGAGAGATCCTAAGTTCCTACCTAAAAATCTCTTTTAAGCTCAGTTTATCAAAAGGAAAAACAAATCGGCAAGCACTCACTATGTGCCCATTCCCAAGTTAGCCCGACGTGTTTAGGAGTTTCGGTGATGGTCTTGGAGGAGCTCGGCCTGGGGAAGACAGAGAGGTAAACGGAGGACTACAAAATACGATGTGGATGACAGCTTCCCAGAGGAGAAAGACCCCTGCGTTGGGTCCTGGAAGAGAAAGAGGGGGAGGGTGTCCCAGGCAGAGAGTGCAGCGTGCCCACAGGCACGAGGTCGGAAGCAAGCAGGTGCATCCGTGGAACCCAAGTCCCTCTCTGTGCTGGGCCAGCAGAGCCCTGGTCTGACTCTGGCGCTCTGCACGTCCCTGCCCAAATGTTTGTACAAAATAAGGCAGCGGCAACGGCAATTCGCTACCCGAGGATGAAGTCCAGGGAACCTCCATGAAATAAAAATTTTTTAAAAGTGCCACAAGGTGTGATAAAACTCAAAGAGAGCCGATGGGAACAGAAGACCCTGGGTGCCGTTGCAGATGCAATAAACAGGCAGCATAATCCGAGAATGCCCACAGCCCAGAGGTAATTACACACCGACACCTGCTCCCGGGCCTCAGGCTGGGTCCCTGAGGCCCAGCTGGGAGCTGCTGACGTGGAGAAAGCCCAGCAATGTACCCAGATCCCTCCCCACTGGTACCCAGATCCCTCCCAAGAGGCAGACCCTTTCCTCTTGGCTTCTCAGAGACAGGGGAGGTGGCTGCGGGTCCGGGGGCGGGGAGGAGAGAGTGAGCAGCCTCCCTGGCCACATGGCTTGAGCATGGCTTCTCCTTTAGAGGCCCACCCCTCTCCTTCTAACACTCCCCCTGCAGGAATGGGGTGGGGGTAGGGGAGCCCAGCTTAAGTGTGTGTGATTTCAGAGTTAATCTGTCTGCACTAATTAAATATTGACAGCTGTTAAATATTCATGGGGCGTTTTAGCTGGCAGGTTTGCTGTCCCAGGCTCTGTTGGCTGTGGCTCTACTGAGGGGCTTGGCCAGGCGCTGTGCTGCGCTCCTGACGGCTCCCCCCAACCCCATCCTGATGCTCCCAGCAGCTGCGGTGACCGCACCCAACAGGCCTCTCTCAGCCCCTGGGTCTCAGGTAACCTCTCTTCAGCCCCGGGACTTCCCCTGAGCTTCTTGGTGTGCGATGCGGGGTCCCGCAGCTTGGAGTTTGGTTGCGGGCTTGGCGGGGAGGAGTCTCCAGGGCAAACACGGCCCATAGAGGGGATCAGACTGAGATGCAGCAAAGAGAGGCTGAGCTCGGGGGGCTGAAGAGCCAGGCGTCATGTTCTCCAGTGGGGACTCCTGGGAGCTTCCTTCCTCCCGTCTTCCACAGGTTTCTACTAGCAGCTCCAAGGTGGGGTGCTATGGAAGGTGCCCGTAGAAAGCTGGCCATCAGACAGAATCTCTGCTGCCGGGAAAGCCCAGTCTGGTGTGAGGAGACAGCCTGCCAAGGTCCCGCGGGGACGTGTCATGCCGGAGGGGCGAGGGGTGGGCTCGTGGGCAGGGGGGCTCGGGAGCCCAGGAGGACGCCGGCCAGCCTGGGCGCGGGGGACGGTCAGGGCAGGCTTCGCAGAGCGTGACTTCAGGCAGACCCCGAAAGACAAGCAGGAACTGGACCAGGCAGTGCGAGAGGCTCGGTGCCAAGGGCTCCCGTCAGGGGAAGGGCATGACTGAAGGCCAGGCCCAGAGCGAGAGGGTGACTCGGAGCGATGGCAGGCATCCTAGGGCTGAAGGGCAGAGGGGACAGGGTTAGCGGCGGGAAAGGGGAGAAGTCAGCCGCCTGCCGGGAATGAGGCCGCGGGCCTGCCAAGGAGCCGGAGCCAGGGGCTGCTTTCCGGCCTCTGTCCCTCTGTATCCCTTCATCTGCTCACCTCTGCCCTGAGTCCCGCCCAAGGCTTTTCTGCTCTCCCAGCTGCCTCAGCACCTTGCTCCCCCAAGGACTGGTTACCTCCCCCTTCAGGGAGAGAAGGGGCAGGGAGGGGGGACCGCAGTCAGAGAGCTTGGCATCCCCCAGGGCTGACGGCTCTGAGCAACAGGAAGTAGCTCTGCTATCTGATCAGGAAGTCTGTTCATGGCTGTGTTTTCTTCTAGAACCACACACAGACCCGAAGTGGGCGCCAGCATCTCCTTGGTCCTGGAATCCCTGACATCTTGAAGAGTGGCTCGTCCCCAAGCAAAGGAGGCCGGGTTCTAAGTCACACATGCCAGTGGGGCAGCATTTAACCACAGGCCATAGACAGATGGCTCCCTGAGGTCAAGAGGACGAACACAGGGTCTTCCAGGCCCTGCCCCTTCCCCCCAGGCCATGGGGCTTACGTGACACCTCTGTACTTTCCTGCCCCAGTACTGGGCCAAGGTGTCTAAGAGGGCAACGTCCCTCCTGCAGTGCAATTCTGGTGTGGGGTCCACCTGGTTCAGGGAGACATGGCCCGAGTGACAGTGTCCATCTGCTCTCCCTGTGAGATTTGAGGTCTTGGGTAACCAACTGACTGCTTCTGAATCTCAACATTCCTCGTTGCAAATGGGTTAATAATATCACTGACCCAACAGTGTTGTTGGAGCATCAAAGGAGATGCCCCATGCCCACAGCCCCCCGCAGTACCTACCTCTTCTGTGGCACTTCCCCCACGGCAATCGCCATTCTATGTGCTTTCCACGTTAAGTCATTTCGTCCCCATCACAGCCCCACGGACCGGTGTGACGACGACCCATCTCTAGCTGTAAAATCGATGTATAGAGATATCAATTCACCTGCTGGACTCAAGAGTTTGTCCTCTTAACCCATCACAGGTGTCCAATAAATGTTAGTCTCCCATCTTCCATTCTCCCCAAACTTTAGGGAAATTCTGTATTCTGTTTCAGATGAAGGCACCACGTCCACAGCCAGCCCTCCTCTCCGAAAAGCCCACTGAGAGAGTGGGTTTCTCCCCGAGGCGCTTTCCCAGGGGCCGGGGGAGGGACAGGGGGCATCGCTGACACGCTTCCTTCACTCACTCATCGCCCCACAACTATTTCTCGAGCACTTACATGTGTCCCGCGTTGGGGTCACAATGACGGGCTACGGCTGTGAGCCTAGGGAGACCCCAGCTGGGGAGCAAAGAACACCAACAAACAAAATACGAAGCAGCATGTAGAGTGTTTCCGTGTGTGGGAACCGATGTGGGGAAAATAAAGCAGAGAAGGCAGGACAGAGCGGGGTGCGCAGGGCGGGTGCCTTTGAACTCCGACCCGAGGCGGGGAGGGAGTGAGCCCCGTGGGCGTGAGGGGCTCGTGTGCCGGCCCACAGAACCTCAGGGACAAAACCAGGAGACCGGAGACTGAGGAGACCAGTGTGCCTGGGGTGGGAGTTTGGGGGCGTGGATGCTGGATATGAAGCCAGAGAGAGAATGGTGCAGGGAGCCGGTCGCGGGGGCTTCCTTTGGGCACTGCGAGGTCTTGGACTTGTGTCTGAGAGACGTGGAGGCCGTCAGGGGACAAGAGACGTGACAAGACCCGACTCCTTGTGGCTTACACGGGTTGCCCCGGCTGTCACAGGGAGCAGGCGGCAGGGCAAGGTGGACACGGGAGGAGCCGGGCCAGAGGTCCAGCCGACAGGATTATGGCTTGTGGCAAGGGGTTAGCGTCTGAGTTGGCAGGAAGTGCTTGGATGATGACACGTGGTATTTTGAAGGCAGAACCAACAGTATTTATTGATGTAGTGGGTGAAGGATGCTGAGAGAGAGAGGAGTCCAAGGCTGAGGCCGAGGTAACCGAAAGGGCAGGTCAGCCATATCCTGAGACGCAGGAAGAGTGGGGCTTGGTGTGCAGCCGGGGGACTGCCAGGGCCTTGGGCCTAGTAAGTCCAGATGCCTTATTGATGAGGCTCCAAATGCATGTCCAGGTGCGCGGTCAGAATTCGCATCTGAATTGGAGGAGATGTTGGGACTCGAGGTAGGAATTTGGGCGCTGTCAGCGTAGAGATGGTATTTAGAACTGCGACACTCGATGAGTTGCCCGGGAAGGACGAGCACAGACAGGAAGGAGCAGACGCCTGAGGCCCAAGCCCAGGGTGCAGAAACGTTTACAGGGCAGGGAGACCGTGCCCTGTGGCCACACCCCCAAAGCTAGACCTTGAGCGCCCGCTCCGCGCTTTTGGCGGATCTTTTCTTCCCTCTAGTGGCGACAATTGGAAATGCATGCAGTGGTGCCCGAGAAACCTGGTTTCTTCTGAGTCATTTCACTCATTTACTCAGCAGTTTCCTGACAGCCGTTAGTAGAAATTCCGGCAATTTCTACTAAGCACCTACTAATGTGCTGGGCACTGACCTGTACAGAAGATAAAATGCCCTCTGGGAATTCATTGCACCGTGGGAGAAAAGACATACAACCGCAGCTGTGAAAGCGTGGTTCTCAGCTGGGGGTGGTTTTGGTAACGTCAAGAGACAGTTTTTCAGTTGCCACAACTGGGTGGGGGTGGGGGGTTGCTACTGGCATCTCGTGGGGAGAGACCAGAGATACTGCAAAAGATTCTGTAATGCACAGGACATTCTCCTACAACGAAGAATTATCTGGCCCCAAATGTCTGTTAAGTGCCAAAGCTGAGACGCTCAGATCCAAGACACGTGTCACGGGCTGGAATGCAGGTATTAACCAAAACGTTTGGTTGCAGTGGAGAGAGTAATTAAACCTGTCTCTGGAGGAGGGGTAAGGAAGGGTTCACTTCGCAGGGAATGCGTGGTTTTAACTTGTCTCGGAGGACGAGGGGAGCTTTGCCAAATGGACGGGGGAGAGATTAGCAAACAGGCGATGATGACATTCTCACAGCATGCCACAGAAGACCCCTGTCTGAGCCAGGGTGGCCGCAGGCCCGGGCGCGCCTGAGGCTGCCAGGTCCTTGCAAGGCATTCCAACGCAATGGTCGAAAGTGCTCCCTCCCACTCTCACATGTGGCCAGTTTGGATGACGGCGCCTGTGGTCACCCTAGACTCGGCAGGCTCATGTGGTTAGAATGGGGCGGGGGCAGGTGGGGCCGCCTTGTACGGTAAGGCAGAGGGACCGGGTCTTAGCAGAAAGCAGGGGTGACCCACTGGTGATTGCTGGCCTCAAGGGAGCAGGCTAGGGGCAGCCGTAAGGCCCCAGACGGAGAGGAAGAGGGTCTGGACAGGGGCTGTTAGACCGGCCCTCCCTTCACAGTCCGGAGAAGCCCAGCCTTGGACGAGGGTTGCAGAGAAGGGCGCCGTGCAAGGGCTCTGCGCAGAGTAAGTAGAAACCGGCCATGCCCACGGCACAGGGC
This sequence comes from Mormoops blainvillei, assembly GCA_004026545.1. Lineage (NCBI taxonomy): Eukaryota > Metazoa > Chordata > Mammalia > Chiroptera > Mormoopidae > Mormoops > Mormoops blainvillei. The sequence goes on from PVJD01012313.1 coordinate 14,478, forward strand.
CCCGGAGGGGTCATTTGGCCTCTCTCTGCCCTTGGCTGGCCCTTCCTCATTACCTGTCCTGGGCAGAGGCGGTCACTGGGTGGGGGCAGGGGTGGGAGCGGCAAGCGCAGCTGGGATTTATCCGGAGCGCGGCCGAGAAGTCACGTGACCCGGGGCAGGCCGCAGCGCTTCCGGGCTTCGGTTTCCCCATCTGTTCCAGGAACAGGTGGGCCAGATCCTCTCTAAGGAATTTTCCGGTTCTCGCCTCCTCTGTTCTTGCCCAGTCGACTGCTGACCCCCTCTGAGACGTGGATCCTGCAGCCAGACAGCCCCGATTCTGGAGCTTTGCATTCCCAGCAGCCGGTGGGCACCGCTCCCCCTTTCCGGGACTCAGGCCCTTAACGAAACGAGAGCAATGAAAAGGCAGCCCTTCGGCACGTGGACTATCAAGCGCTCTTCCGGGGCACCCCGAAAGTCGCAAGCTTGGAATCTATGGCCATGAACCTCCAAGACGCTCCCTAATTGGGGCTTGAGTCCAATGGAGCTTGAGCCATGTTTCTGGAGAGAGAACCAGCAGGCTTTGCTACAGGAAAATCAAAACGGGCCGAGCCCAGAGGGCCATCAGAGGGGACGCTGCGCTGCTATTTACAGATGGCTTAACTCGAGTGGGCAGAGATGACAGCAGATGGGGCCGAGGCAGGAGAGGGCTTCCTGACAAGACAACCTCCCATCTGCACAGCAATTCGCAGCCCATGGTGGGGGGCGGGGGTGGAGTGGGCGGACCGTCCCCATCAATGGAGCTGAGGTGGCCAGGGGGACTCATTCAGCGTCTATAAGGCCAACTCCTGTGGGCGGGGAGCCCCAGCACAGACTTCTCGGAGATGCTGTTTCTGGGACACCTATTCTGAGACCTTTTCTTTGGCGGAGGAGGATGCCGGGGTCCCGCGTGATGCAGCGTTGCCGCAGGTCGTCCGGCTGCCCAGGGAAACGTCTGGGACCACCCGGGACTGCCTCACTGGGGGCTCCTGCCTCTCGTGATGATCCCCGCTCTCGTCCATATTGCAGAACTTGTCTGTCCCTGCGCGTCCCTCTCTCTAGGTACAACCTCGCAGGAAACTCTCTTCTGTTATAAAAGCACAAAGAGAGTTGAGAAAATAAAACCGCGCTGGAAGAACGGTCCCTCTCTCCAAGCGCTCACTTCTGGGTACATGTACTTCTGTTTTTCCTGTATGCAATTCCTTTCTTCTTTCTTCCTCTTTTCACACAGTCGAGTTCATATTGACTATAGAATTTCATGCCCTGATTTCACTCACACTACCATAAATATTTTCCGTGTTATTGCACACACTCCATAAATGTCATTTTAAAGGCAGCGGGCTCACTGGACCAGCCTCTGATTGTCGGACACGTGGGCTGTTTTAACTGTTACGATAATGCTTCGAAGAGCAGAACGTCTTTGAATCTCTAGGACGCTGTTCTCGGGGAAGGCTGATCACGTGCACAGCAGGAGCTCCCTGGTTGGCTCGCACACGAGTGGCCCCACCTTCGGAGCCCCAGGCAGGAGGCTGACAGGCCTCTCCTCCTTCTACACCCTTTCCTGAAGGTCACGTTGATTTCTTCTTCTCATGGCTCCCTCAGGGCCGGTAAGTTCTTCCCAAGACCTCTCCCATTAAGACCCGTCCTGTTAGCCAGGACGCACTTTCTGTTGAATGTAAAGGAAAAGACAAATCACACCCCAGGCTACATTGAACCGAAAGGCTCCTGGCTTCAGGTATAGCTGGATCCAGGCACTTGAGCAATGTGACCAAGACCTGGTTTTTCACTGCCTTTCAGCCCAGTTCCGTTCATGCCTCCGTCTTCAGGGCCTGCCTACTGGCAAGAAGGCCCTGGGAATGAGTTTCAGCCTGCCTGTTTCTAGGCCAACTGGAGAGGAAAGGATTTTCTCCTGGAGAGCTCCTAGCTAAACTCCCGGGGCCACTCCTGTTGGACTCATTTAGTGTCTTGTTCACTCCCGAATTAATCACCGTCCCCAAAGACAGGGCCTGACCTTAAGCTTAGAGAATGTAGACCACTCACTTGGCACCTGGGGCTAAGGTCAGCCCCCTTATCCCAGAGTCCGGGATTGGGAGAGTTGGGCCCTGCAAGGTGCCGGTCCTGCGGACCCACGCGGGAGACCGTGAGCTGTGTGAAAACCGGAGCCAGGGCCACCTTGTGGCCTTTCCCGCTCTCAGCCAAAGGGCCCCTGGACTTCGTCAGATGTGACTCATTTTCCTGTCTCCTTGCCATTGGCTGGCTTCCTTAGATATGTTCCTGTGGGTCAGTATAAAGTCAGGCACTTCCCCCGAGGCTGGGGTCAGATGTGAGGACACGAATTCCTGGCTTTCGGAGAAGTCTTGCGTAAGCCTCCCCTGTAATAATAAGCCTCCCCTGTAATAAGCTGCCCAGCTGAGGAGAGGGTTGGTCCCAGTCCAGGTGTCTGAGTCCTTGCCTCCCTTGTGGCGCATCGGAATTGCTCTTTTAACCAAGTTCAGGGGCCTGAAAGCAAAAGTAACAAGCCCAACCATGTTTTACTTCAGAGGAGATTTATTACATTTAACCAAAGGGAATTTTTTTTTTAAGAGAGCTCCCTGTGCCAGCCACAGGCAAATGGCACCTGCTGCTTGGTTGGCAGCCTCGGTTTCCCCCGAAGCTTCCTTTTCCCTTGGGGTAGCACCCAGCACATCACGGGCCCAACAGTCCAGGTAGCACATGGACGGGTCCTGCTGTCTGGGCGAGGCCACGGTGTTTCGTGTGACTCTTGCTGTTTACCTCCCTGTAGCCCTAGGGGCTGCTGTTCGACGTGGCCCCCAGCCCTTCCTTTGGAGCCCGTCTTAAGCCGACGAGGGGCCGCCATCCCTCCAGTTGTCAGAAGCGAGGAAGGCACTCGTGAAATCACCTGTTGGCCAGGCTCGGGCACCCAGAGCTGGGCGGTGACAGTCTTCACCCCGTTCACTGTCTCAGTGGGTCAGGATACTGCCCGCCTTTGCTCTAACAAAGAAACCCCAGCGTGCATCCCTGCTGTCCCTGGCTCGGAAGGGACAGGAGCGACTTCTCTCTGTCACTGAACTGGTGGCACACAATCAGACCAGCAGGAAGAGGCTGCTCTTCGCACAGCCTCTGGGCCCCAGGCCACTGGATGCTCTGCCGCCTTCGGCTGAGGGCTCCCAAGGGGAACCAAGGGTGTCACCACGTCAGCCGGCCAGAGGAGAGGGCCAGCAAAGAGGAGAGTGATGACATTGTGCATGGGACAGTCCCAGCAAGGGCACAGATATCTGCTCATCCCCCATTGGCCAGGGCAGAACTTACTCACAAAGCAGCGGATGACTGCAAGAGAGACCGGGAAGTACAGTTTGGCTACGAACGAAGGGGAGAACACAGATTTCAGTGAGCAGAGGGCAGGCTCTGGCACACGGTCCCAGTCCACAGCACAAGCTCGGACCCTCTGAAGAGGAAGCAGAGGAAATGGGTGCACAGCCTGGAGGAGGGGCGTGGCTACAGGGAGGCCCTGCAGCTGGCCGCCCGGTGCCTGTGGCTGGTAACCTCCCCGAGACTCCGCGGTCTGGGCCCTCAGGCCGGTTCCACCTGGTGCCCTTGACTAGTGACCACCTCCAGGGCAACGGCAGGGGTCCTGCCTTCCACTCTGCTTCTCATACCCACGCAGTGCGTGATTTAAACCCATCATGATAGGCTTATCGGGACGAAATTTTGAAACTTAACTAAACTGCTTGGGATATCTGGAGGTTTATCATTTGTAACTTGCAGGACAGGCCGGAGCTTGGGCATGGATTTCTGATCCCCCAGTGTGGCTGATGGGCAGCGCTTCCAGGCTCCTGTTAACAGCACTTCAGCGGCCCTTACTCCATCTTCTCAGCTCAGTTCACAGGCACATTCCTTTCCCAAGAATCACCTCAGACTCAAGTGTCTCTTACGGGCTCTCAGCCTGCCCCGTGGGCCGTAATTAGTGCCGTGATGCTCAAGTTGAAGTCCTTCTTTTTGTTGCACGAGCATCTCCGCCAGAGGCACCCTCTTCTCAGGCAGCGCCCTACTCGGCCCACTGTGGCCTGGGATGTCTCCCACTCAAACGTCGTCGCTCACCTGCCGATAGCGGCTCCCAACCCAGTGTTCTTCCCTCCGTCTACCTCTGGAGAGGGTCCTTCTTCAGGGAGCCCTTGCTTCAAAGAATGACAGTAAGAAAGAGTTGTGTTCTGGGATTGCGGCTGCATTTACGTTGCTGTGCGTGCTTCCTGCTTGCAGGCCATTGGCAGTGGAGGCCACCTTAAGAGAGACAGGAACGTTTTGCACAGTCAGGAGTTTATGCGCATGCATGGGCCATCATTCCTTGAAGACCCTTCTTCTGTCATTCTCACCCAAGGACCTCTTGACTTGTGTCCTCGTTCCCTTTACAAAGCTCCCAGCTTTTCCTCTCACCCATACTAGTTTCTAAATGCTAAGTTGTACACTATCAAACCGGACTGTTTGCCGAGTTAGAATAACCCACAGCTGTCAAAGCGTCAACATCCAAATGCCAGCTCATAGCTGCGTGCTCTCGGGGTTCCTCATTTACGGCACCGACGCACCACGCGTCTGTTATTGCTCATCTGAGTCGGGGGGCTGGCCGTCCTCATCCATTTTCCCCACTTGACTCATTAACAATGGGTCACGTACGCAACACCGTCAGGAAGCCAGTAACTGGCAAATTTCACCTGAGGTTCTAAGTCTCCTTTCAATATGGCTGGATCTTATCCAAGTATCCTTTTAAGAAAGAACACTCCACCACGAATAAGATGGGAACTATATAAAATGAGAACCCTTGCGCATTTAAACTGACCTTCAGAATAATAGCACACCCCTTGTACCATCTAGCGCCCACACCCTTTCACGCAGCACACAACACAGAAAGAGCATCTTTCCCCCAGACAAAGGGTGCTGGGTGATTTCAGTGTGTGTGTGGTGGAGAGGAAAGGGAGGGAGGCTGCTTTGAGGACAAAAGGTAGCGACGGGAAATGGCGGGGTCAAGTTCGCCCCAGGAAGGCAGTCCTGGATCCTGGGAAAGAAGCATGTCCCGAGAAAGACTCCTCGGGCCTGCAGACCTATTGGGACAGAAAACATGCAAACTCACAGGACTGCACGCACAGACGTGGTCTCCCTCCACATCTGCCCGACCTGTGAACTATCCTAATCCCATGTACGGAGATCTGTGAGGCCACCCACACCCCTCCTCCTCTCCTCTGCACACGACACCTCTGGTGCCATCTGCCCCCCTTGATTGCCTATATGCACGTGTCAGTCTGCCTGTCTTCTCTTCTGACCCTAGGCTCTTGAGGGCAGGGGGCATTTCTTCCTCACCTTAATATCCTGAGTGTCTGGCACATGGCTTATACTCAATAAATGGGGAGTGAATGCCTAAAATTAGCATCCAGCTGATGATAAAATCTTAATGAACATTAACCTCTAAGTGAATTACATCCCGTGCAAAGTCTCTTCTTTATCAATATCCAGGAAGACATTTGATATGCACACTAATGACGGCCATGCATATTTCATGGAAACGTTTCCAGAACCTACCAAGCCCCCTGTCTGTCATTTGTGATGGCACGGTGTTACTCCACTGGGTTAACACATTCACCTTGCTTGGTCAACCCTGCTTCTTTGGCCAATTTTCCGTTATTATGGGTAATGCCGCTACAGACATGTTATTTTTCCTTTTGGGCTTTGTTACCACCGGGTGTGTTACCAAAGAGGGAATTACTGGCTCAGACGGAATAAACGCCGACACAGCCCCCTTCGTGTTGCTGATCGCTCATGTAAATTGCTCCCCTCTTCCCAGGGGTGAATGCCGGAAGCCGAACTTCGTTGGCTGCCAGTCTTGGGCTTTATCATATTTATTTTTGTGGCTTTAATAGGCAGGTAATGGCACCGAAAGTTGCTTGCATCTAAATTTTATTTCACAACTGGCGAGACGGTGCAGGTTTCCACACAGTGATTTACCGTCTCCGTTTCCTGGTGTGATTCTGCTTATCGTCTTTGACCACTTATCGGGGGGAATCACAGAGCAGCCCATCCATTATCTCTTGTGAGCAGCAAGCAGGCCTGGGAAGGAGAATGTGACAGACATAATGAATGCCACCGCTTTCCTTTTGATATTTATTTTTATTACATTGGGGTGCAAAAATTTTCATTCTTACAGATTTGAACCCATACATCAGAACTCTGATGGTATCTGTTTCTTCAATAGCCGGGAATTTATCTCATCGGCAGCCAGGTTGGCAATGCCGGTCCCTTGTCTCCAGGTTTGTCACAGATGAACAGAACGATAGGGCTGAACTTGACAGGCGTGTGGTATGAATTTAAATGAACTCTCCCCTGGCCCATTAGCCACTGTCCGGGCGATGTTCATTAAATAACAATCTCTTTTCCCAATGTGCCCCGTTGCTGGCCTAACGTTAGTGTTACCAGGGTTCAAATTCATCTCCAGAATCTCCCTTCTAGAGACCTTTGCTGCTTGTCATCCAGCAAAGGATAATTTCAGTGACCGACAATTCACGTCTGCTCAGGGAGGGAAGCCTCTGGGTGCCGTTGGATGACAAATCCTTTGATGGCTCTTCACCTGGAAGAGTTGGCGTCCCGCGCTCGGAGCCGTCACATTCTATTAGAGGACTTAGGGGAGTCACAGTGGCATCGCATTAACTCTTTATATTGACTTTGGGACATAACACATGGACTCAGGGATTACAATATCCCTGAGTGTGACAGCCTGGGGCTGGAAAGCTCCCCAGAGACCTTGGAGTTTTAGACCAAGATTTATCCCAATGGGCCCTACCTGGGGAGTGTCCCAAAGGGTCAGGCCCTCCTGAGGCAAATTGTTTCGCATCACGTGATGTTTCTGTAGCCTCCCCCTAACCCCCATTGCAGGTGAGTGACCTGGGATCCAGAGCGGGACTGAGAGGACATCTTGATAGAATATGCCCTGTGTGTCCTGCGGTAAAGGTGCTGGCTGGTGGCTGGTAGTTTAGGGTGGGAGTGACTATAGAGGATTCTCAGCCTCTCCAACCAGGCTGGAGCCCACAGGACAGGACGGCCACCACTTTCAAGCCAGTATTTCAATTCCTCCACCTTACCACCTTTCAGTCACACTCTCTTAGCAAAGCCCCCAGTTGGACTCAGTGTGCCTGTCCACCTTCTCCTCCGTCCTCCCAGGCTGCTGAGCCCTGCAGCCTCATATTTAAAACCATATCCTCCAGGCCGCCTCTCTAACCCCCGCTGCCGGAAGAGAGGCCTAGTCTTTAGCTTTTCAGAGCACTCTGAACCCCACACGTGCTGGCACCCCCGCCCCAGGACCTCACACCGGCCTGTTAAGAAGTCGATGTTATTACCCAGCAGAGGAATCACCACACTCTCATTCACTACAGTACGTCCAGCGTTTGGCCCATAGTAGGTGCTCCATAAATACCTACTGAATAAATATTTCATTCTACAACCTTGGGACAAGATTCATGCTCTTTGATACATTATTCTATCCAGCACCTCTGACTGGTCAGCAGGGATCCTCCTCTCTCTCGTCACTGCCGTCTAAAAAATTTCCCAACCTTGCTGTTAAGAAGCTCAGAGTGCAGCCACAGAGGTGCCTAGAGGTGGAGGCAATGACAAGAGGGGTAACACAAGGTGACCTGTGCTTCTGGGAATCAGTGGTGTGAGGACGGGGGGCAGAAAGGTGGGCGGGCAATACTTCCTGGAGGAAGTGGCTCTGTGCCCAGTTTTAAAAATTAAGGACCAGCTGGACTAGGGGCAAGCAGAGGGAACGAGCCCCTGCGCTGATACTCCGATTGCTCTATGTGCCTGACAGCAGCTAAGGACAGGTAGCCCCTCTGTGTGCTTCCACCTCCCTGCAGCTCCATTTCATCGAAAGGCTGCATTGCACGCCCACGATGCGAAACACTGTATCTCCTTCTCAACATCCCGCCCCCTCCCACCCCCCCGCTCATGTCTTTGCTCATCTAAATAAACCCAGCTCATTTTGTGGGGTAAACCCTGCCTAACTGACGCCGCTAATGCACGCCTGTCTTTATTCACGATTTCTCTGGCCAAGGGAATGGGCTCAGAGGAAGGAAATCGTTTGTTCGAGGCCGCACGAAGAGAACTGGAAGCCCGGCTAGGAGCCAGCACCAAGGACCTGCTCTTTCCATCACAACCTGGGGCCTGTTACACTTTTAAACACACCTGTGCCGAAGAGTAATGTTTGGGGTGGTGGTTTGACGGGCATGAGTTACTGCGCAGCGACACTCAAATCTTGAACCTGAACATGAAGAATCTTGGAGAGATTCTTCATGAAAATGTATCATGTACTAGGAAACAAAGACACTTATTCAATAAGAAAAGACAGGAACACTTCGCCTTCCATATCCTAAGGCTGCAGTTCAATGAAATTAGAAATAAATCTCACAAACAAGAAGGAGTTATCCAGTCACATAGAAGTTAGCACTCCTGAATAAAGCCACGGGGAGGGGAGCAATTCAGAACAGAGTATTTACAGAACAAAGATATAAACATGGCCAATCAAATAAATTTGGGAGATGCTGCCATGCTGGTACTTGAAGGGAAAAATATTGCTTGTGACAGCCTCCATTAGTGAGAAGGGAGGAAAGCTGAGAATTAAGTCTCTACCTAAATAACCCAGAAAGAGCACAGGTGATCCAGAAAGGAAAATGGGAAGAGTAATAAGCCCCAAACCAGAAATGAGTAAAACAGAGACATCACGTCGAATTCGAAGCACGAGCTAAGCCAGCGCCTCCGAATTTCCTGGACGCCTGTTTGAACCACAGATGCCCCAGCTCGAGCCGAGGCCCACCGCACCAGATCCACAGGTGACAGGGCCTGTGTTTTTAACACATTCCCTTTATGATTGTTATGCAGGCAGCGTAATCCCCTTTCCACCTGCTGCTGCTCAGAGCCATTTCTGTGATTCTCTCACAGAATGATTCTCTGGAGAGAATGATTCTCTCCACTGAGGCCTGAGGGAGAGACAGGAAGGGACAGAGAGAGAGAGAGAGATCAGTCACTTGCCTCTCTTATGTGGGCTGGAGATCAAACCCGCAACCTTTTGGTGTGCCAGGCAACGCTCCCATCAGCTGAGGCACCTGCCCAGGGCCATAATGCACTGGGTCGGGCACAAACAACGCACCTTTTTAATTACAAAACCGTAAGCATGTAATTCTGAAACATAACAATATCACACTCAAGCCCGCCATATGACATTTTAGGTGAAATGTTCAAATCGCTGCCCATCTTGTGCGAGACATTCACATACCCTACCAACCACACCCCGGTAGGCGTTGCTTCTGCTGAACTCTATATTTGTTAATTGCTAAGGCATACCTAATAGTAGGTGCTGTCAAAGTAATCACCACCAAATATTGAAGAAATATGTGCTGAGTACCTCATTCAGACTGAGGGCAGCGTTAGGTCTAGGTAATCTGAGATGGGTAGCACACGCGGTTATTGTCCCGCAGGGTCCGACCGGTGGGGGAGACGTACACACAGATAAGCAGAAGGCACAAAACGTCAATTGACAAGGCGCCGAAGGGGGTCGAGGTGGGGACTCCACTCTAACGGAGATGTCTGCCCGGGGAGGAGGAGCTATTCACGCCAGGTCTTCACGAATGAGCTCCGAGGCAGACCAGGGAGCAGGAAGGAAGGACAGGTGAGAAGTCACAGCATGGCCTGCTGAGGACACTCAGCCATCTGGGTCTCCGCAGGCTGGAGGGGCTGGGGGAGCCACACGGCAATATCCAGGGGTGTTTGGGATGAGGAAGCTGAGGATGCCAGAGACTCGAAGCAAATGGCTCTCGTTGGGAGCGCACGAATCTGAATCTAGAATTTTGCAAGTCCGAAAGAAAAAACAAAAAACAGGCTCTTTCCACTGGACAGCAAGCATAACAGACTGGACTTGCATTTCAAATGAGGTCCTCTGCCTGCTCTGGGGAAGAAGGGGTCACGACTCGACGCCGCGGGACTAATCAGTAGCATCTAGTAATAAGTCAGGTCGAAGGTGCCCTGCTTGGCCCATTTTCTTCTCACAGATACCCTCTTAGGTAGGCACTATTATCCCCTTCATTTTATAGGCGAGAACACCGAGGGCCCCAGGGGCTGAGTGGTTTGCCAAAGGGCACCAAGCTGGCATATGGCGGTGCAGACAGTCTGGCTCCTGAGTCTATGATCTCAGTCAGCAAGACAGCAGCCTCCCGGGTGAGGAAGAGACAGAGGGGTGTAGTGATACTTGAGAGAGAGAGTGGGCGGGGCTTGATGACTGGAGACATGGTGCTGGCAAGGAAGAGGGAGGAGTTAAGGGTTAAGATAGGTTCTGGTTGGGTAACCGATGGACCTAACCCCCTTGACCTATGAGACAGAGCATAGGTCAGGACGGGGAGATGGTCTGAGGAGAAAGGGGGAGATGACGAACTCAGTTTGGGGGCATATTGATTTCAAGGCGCTTATAGGGTTACGAAGCCACATTTGTGTGGATGCAGGAAATAATCATAGTTCACCCATCCACTTAACAGGTTCATCTTCAGTGCTTAGTCTGACAGTGCTGTGCTCCCAGAATAATTTCCGGACTAAAGCCTGCGCCTGAGGGAGAGACCCTATTTCACCATGTTTACTTTTGATAGCTTCTCTGATGCTATCTTGTTCCTTCCTTCAAAATTTTCGCTCACATCAATCACCAGTGATCAGTCACAGATGACAGAGTCTGTGGCTAAAATGACATCTCCGCCACTCGAAACCACCGATGCACACAGATGCGTGACTGCCACTGTGGGGCCAGGCACCTTCGCTGCTAACTCAGACGCTCCACGGCGCGGGGGAGCGGTCTAGAACGACTCGGAAACTCTTGTCTTTTTGGCTCATCTTTTCCTAGGTGTCCCCTCTCGCCAAGCCCAACGCCAGGCATGAGAAAGGCGAGGTGCCTGTACTTCTGGGTCTCCCAGCGGGTGAAGAGGAGAGAGCCCCACCTTTCACAAAGGGTAGGGTTGTGGCGGATTGAGAAACCTGCAAACCCGCTGATCTTGTTTCTCGTTTCCAGTTGCCTGCCAGAGATGCCTGTCCTGGTGTGGGGAGGTGGGCCCCCGGTCCACAAGCTGTGCAGCCCACTTCACATCCTCGGCCTCATTCCCACCTCTGTAGACAGGACTATGATACGTATTGTGTAGGGCTAGTATGGCGGTCCCATAGGGAACCGTTACAAAGTACTTGTACAGAGCTGGTCCTCTACTTCTGTCAATCATTTTGGGTTTTGATGAGCAATGCCTTCCCATTTCAGTGAGGCTTATAAATCCACTTGACCTTGTATAAGCGTCGGTGGGCGTGCACACGGGCGACTTTTTGTAGTGTCTATAGATATGATAAATCTATACGAGTATACATGGGTTCGATAAATTTTCAGCAAAAGAGAAATGAATTAGATTCGCATCGGTGTGGGTTTTATATACGAACGTACAACATAGCTCTCTTCCGCAATATTTTACATTTCTATTGAAAGGACTATAACTTCAAAGAAAGGTTTCAAATATTACCCATATTCGCTGACATTAACGCACCTCACTGTATCTTCCTATCTTCATCCCTACCTACTCACAGGCAGCCGTGTTTTCCCAAGTTGCACCAGTCTGCTCACCATTTTATATTGTGCTTTTCATACTTAATAATTTCATAAGTGCCCCATGTGTGTGTCTTTTAACGCCTTTGTATCAATAAGTTCTGAGGGTTTCCTAATAGTCCACGACATTGATACTCGCTAGTTAAGAAAGCACTCTTTGGTGCTTGACGATATTTTAGTCTTTGCCTGCGGTCTTTTCAGAATAAGTAAGATCTAAAGACAAGGCCCGTTTCATGACAGTGCCTGGGTCCCGCAGGGCACTTGGAGGGATCTCTTCTCCTAAGTGAGGGCTCACGCCACCATTCTGAGCTCCCCACTAAAGAATTGGCGTTGGGTTTTAGAACTCAGCCTGCTTTTTCCCCTTCTAGACCGCGTGGGTAGCCTCGTCCTATTTAAGACGCAAAACTAACTATCCCAGCGGGTTGTTATTTAACCAAGAGGAGAGATTTATTGCATGTTACCCAAAGGACACAATGTTACAAGGAGCAGATAGCTGAAGATAATGAAAGTAACAACCGATCTTTACCGAGTGCTATGGGCCGGGAACGCTTCCAAAGTCACGGCGGCCTCACTCAGCCTGCTGGGGTGAGTACCGCGTTCACCCCTGTTCTTCAGAAGAGGGGGTGAAGTTAGAGAAGTTAAATGACTTGGCCAAGTTCATACAACTGAGAGGAGACTAGGGCGTGCATGCTCAAGAGCTCAGATCCAGGTTAAAATCCCAGTGGTGCCGCTTGTAAAGGGGATGTCCTTCGACACACCAGTTGACCGCTCTGGGCCTCAGCCTCTTACTTGAGCAGTGACAGTGACAAGCCCTATCATGAAGGAGAGCGGTAAGTGTTAGGCAATGTGGCTTATGTAGCAGCAAGATGACTTATGTAACAGCTTATAAGATTTTTTTTTTTTTTTTGCACAGTGGTGACAGTACCAGACCCCTTCTTGCAATGCCAGGGTCCCAACCTTCCACCCAGCCTTGGCCTCTGGTTCCAGAGAGCTATATTTATTTTCCACAGAAATGTTTGTGCCCGCCAGTTGCACTGTTCTTTTTGGCTTATTGAGCTCATCTTTTCCTGGGAATTCTGGCGACTCTCTCGGGCCATGGTTGTAGCGAGGTCAGACCCCATCTCCTCCCATTTCGTTGAGCTCGGGGTAAGGAGAGGTGAGTCATAGAGTGGGAGCCTCAGAGAACAGCCCCTGCCCCCAAACAACTCTCAGGTCCTGTCTTAAACCTTTGCTGCCCAGCAAGGGATGGCTTTAGGAGAACTGCTCCTTACATGGGAATTTCGCAGCCTGGAGGTGCGGACAGAGTGGGGTGGGGGGGGGAGCCACGGCCAGGGGCGCTGACTCCATGTGCTTTCACCTCCCCTTCTCCTGAGAGTCCAGGATGTCGGCTGGGATCGGGTTTCACTCCTGAGGATGCCTGGACCAGAAATTTGAGTCTCCGTGGCTTTTCCCCAATCCTGTGATTAGGAAACATTAAGAAAAGACTTCTTCTATTTTCCCCTCTTTTATAGTCTCAGCGCTGGGCTCGTTGGCCTCCTGCCCATGCCAAAGCCACCGTCGCCTGCCACCCTGCCCTCAGTTCAAATTAGCACCCAACCCCTGCAGGTTTTCATCATGTTTCCTGTTTCTAATTCCTTTGGGCTCCTTTGGAGATGACCTCGGGACGGGATTAGCAGCCGTACTTGTTTTGAATCCTGACTGGAACTGGGACCTGAAAAGAAACTTCTATTTTGCGTTCCTTTTTGCTTTGACATCTCCTATAACTGATTCCCTGAGGCCTTGATTATTCAAGTGCACATACACATGCACGTGTATGGACACACGGGCTACCCTTCCTGCATCACCAGGTGTGTGGGAGAGGGATGGGGGGAAGAGCGGGCAGACCCAGTCTACTCCCGGACTCCGCCGTGACCCCTCCTTCAGAGAGCACCAGAGCCCCCACGATTCCTGGCCTCCCTGAGGCTCTGATGTTCTGGTTTATCTCTGACGCAGTGAGATGGCCCAGTGTTCTGATACCCTTCCTATTTGCTTAAGATACTTATTTATCCATTCCGCACACCTGTCTGGAACATCACGTGTTTGCCACGCCCTGGGCTGAGTGAAAAATTGGATAGACTTCTTTTTCAGTCACTTACAACCAAAGTGTCGTAACTAAGATGCTCAGTTATTATGACGTTTACTTTACAGGTATGAATGTGGGGGACAAGGGAGCACAGGTGAGCCGAAGCAAAGAGCCCTTCACCAGAAAGGGCGGAGCTAGGAGCTACACCCTTGTCTGAGCTCCTTGCACTGCACATCATTGGGTCACTGTTTAAGGCCAGGGAGCCAGAACCATCCCTCAGCCTGGACCACAAAGCAACAACAAATCCATCAAGGGCGGCCACACAGGGAACTTTTTAAATCTCGAATTTCCTATATAACTGAAAACTTTTAATATCTTGTATTATAAAAATCATATGTTATTTAAATAGTATCCCTCCCCCCATATAAGTCTCTGGAGGAGGCAGAAAGAGAAAAAGGGGACAAGGTAGAGACAGCAGCAGAGAGAGAGAACTTTCAAATACCATTTGATGCTGAAATGTCACAAGCTTAAAAAATTCAGCAGAATTCTCATGCACTCTCTCCCACAGGGAGCTACCCTTTAAGCCAATGACCTTTAAAAAAAAACAACAACAAGCAAACAAACAGCCCTGATACTAATGACATGTGCTTTTTTTTTTTCTTTTTCTTTCTTTCTTTCTTTCTCTTTTTTAAAATCAACCTGCACGTTCTACTGCTGACAGGATGCATTTTAGCAACTCAAATCGTCAATATTCTGGGTGGTGGATCTCGGAATCTAACACTCTTTTGGACCACATCTGTCGGGGGTGATTCAGCCTCTGGCTCTTCCAAGATGAGAGAGCTTAAGTCGTTATCATTTCCTGTGGTTGTAAAAATTCCATTTCAGCTTCTAGCTGACATAGTTTATCTGAGGACTCTTGTGGCAGAAAGGTTGGAACACCGAGCAGTCCAAAGGAAAACATAACAATGTCATTGCGGGTGCTACTTCCCCTAAGGTCTCAAAGAATGGTTCAAAAGCCAGGGTTTCCCAGTGGGAAGACCATGGGGCTTGACGTCTGTAGGGGTCATGTCTTGGTGTCATTAGTAAATTCCAAGACGGAGCTATAGGACCAGATGGAGAAGTTTTTCCAGATACTAGCAGATGCCTTGCAAGACCCCTGGAGACAGCTGCCTTCTTGAGAAATACAAGTAGTGAGAACTCTGCTTTAAAATTAGAACTTTGAATAATTGCACATTGAGGGACTAATAAAGCTTTGCAATTTGTATTACACTTGTTCCGTGGAAGTGACCTTCTCAGCTCAGACTGGTGTGGAATCAGACCAGGGTGGGTCAAGTGTCAGCAGGTCCTACATGGCAGAGATGAAGGATCTGGGTGAGCTCTACACATAGAAATAATCGTCTTAGCTGAGGGTTTCACTGCTTGCTGGCAAGAAGGAACGAGAAGTTAATTATCTGAATCTCACTCTGTACAGCGCAGTTGCAAACATTCTATCCTCAGTCCTTTGCCTACCCTCGAACACTCAAATATAGAGGCCTTTCCTGGTTTTAGGGAAAAGGTAAACTCTGTAAATCGTTGTCTGGACTTGCGGTCTCCAGCCAGCTCCTTTCTTCCATTCTCTCTGGAAATCATTCCAGTAACTCTCGTCCAGCTTCCCGGTGATAAATCCAATGGTCAATTCTCAGTTCTCGTTCACCCTGAACTCTCAGAAGCATGGGACCTTGTCACTCGCTCCCTCCTTCCTGAAACACTTCCTTCCCTCGGCTTTCAATACACCGCGCTCTCCCGGCTCCCTGTTAACCTGCCCCCCCACCCTCCATTTCCTCCTGGTGTCCTTTCTTGGTCTCGTCTCACCTTCCTGGTACAGAAACAGTGGGGAGCACCAGGGCTGTCCATCGACCTTGTCTCTTAAATGCCTACAGCCAATCTTTGCCGATCTGATCCAAAGCTATGGTTTTAACCACCACCTCTAGGCTAAACCATAAAAAAAAAAAAAAATCACCATTTTATAGATCAAAATGGTTGGATGTTGGCATTTTCACATGGCTAACCCTAACGACTTCCAAATGTTATTTCCCATGAACTCCAGACACCTCCATCTACTTGTGTATTGTGCTTGATACCTTCCCTTGCATGTCTAAGCATGGCTTGACCAAAAGCAAACTCCAGAAACCCCCTGCTACCCCGACCCACCACTAAACATGCTTCTCCCACGTTCTTGCTTATTTCAGTTAAAGAAAATTCCATTTTTTTAAAGTCATTGAGCTAAAAATCCTTGGAGTTCTCTTTGAATCCTCCATTCTTCTTACAACCAATATTCAGTCCATCTGCAAATCCTTTTAACTCTAACTTCAAAACACATCCAACCCTGGCACGCATGGTCTCTACCATAGGTGGGTTCGAGGCACCACTGCCCTTCACCTGGCTTAAGTATTGAATAACTACTTCCTAACTGATACCCCTTGCTTCTGCCTTTGTCTGCTAAAGCAGCCGAAGGACTGCTGTTAAAACACAATTTAGATCATGTCAGTCCTTGGCTCAAAAACTCTGAGAGTAGAAGTCAGGTTCTGTTCGATGTCCTCCCAGCATCGACGAAGACTGAGCCCCCGTCTCCTTCCCTGGCCTGGAACCCAGGCTCCGTCCCCTCAGCCCCTCGAAGCGCACTTCTTCCTGCTCTTTCGGACAGGCTGCTGCCTCGAGACCTTTGTACTGGTGAGCCTTCCTGCCTGGGATGCTTTCCCCGGGACAAGCTACCTGGTCACTCCCTCACCTCCCTCAAGGCTGGGCCCTAACAGCCCCTCTCCCACGAGACCTTCCCTGACCGCCCAGTTCCAACTGCAGCCCTCCCCTCAACTTTCCACATGCACTTGTCTCTCGTCAGCCGCCCCATCTAGGAAGGGACTTTTCTCCCTCAGTTGCTCATCGTACTTTCCCAGTCCTCAGCACTATTTTTGGAAGGTAGTGGTGTTCAATCCCTACTTGCTGAATGACTGACTAGGCACCTGGGCCACGCTGTTTGTGGGAGGGTGAACAAAGCCAAAAACACTTTCAGGGAACTTCCTTGCTTTCTCTTCGGCCAGACCTGAAAGCACCCACACAATTACATCAGTCATTGTGCTTTTGAACCCACTATTTCCACTACCGGACACCACGTGTCAGCCTGGGTACCGAGTGCTGTAGGTACTACAAGGGCGAAACAGTTCTGGTACTTGCCCTCATGGGGCATCTGCTTAGTTATTGGGCGGGGCGGGGGGGCAGATGTTGACTAAACAGTCGCACAAATGCACAAGTGCGAGGTTGCTCAGAGGGGTGCTGGCGGGGAGAGATCCTCAGAGCCAGGAGAGCCTAGTCAGGGGGTTTGGAAAGCCTTCTCGGGGGAGGGGAGAAGCCTCCTTCTTGTCCCGCTTCTAGAACAGAGCCTTGGATGTGAGGAGTGTTCAGTGAATATTAGCCAAATAGATGACCTGTGGCTACAGACGTGTAGCGGCTCGAGACAGAATGGAAACTGAGGTCTGTAGAAGGGTCTTTGTGGGGCTCTGCTTACCCCAGTCTGGCCGGTCTGACGAGGTGGATTTCCTGGGGTCCTTGTGTAAAGGAAAGAGTGTTGGCATTGAAATCAGACAGCCAGCTGACAGCCTTTGGCACTTGGCACACGCCTTTGAGCCAATATCATGCCTGATCTTCCGAGCCGCTGAGATGAAGCTCCTCACGTCCGCCCCTATGGCAACCCCTGGCGCAGCAGGGTTGGGAAAGGTTATTACCTCCCCTCTGACACCCCGAACCATCCCCACGCGTGCTGTGCCAAGAGCAAAGACGCAGGGGCAAAGACCAGCAGCAGCTGGCCTTCTCCAGGGAGAGTTGGGGCCATTTCTGACCCCCGGAAAGAACTTTCCTGATGTACCATTGCCCTCAGCACCGTCTGCTCTCTCCTCTTTGAATTCTCTGCTTTAGCATACTCTCAGGCCTCAAGGCAACAGAGGTCAGAAGATGCAGTCTTCAAGGCAACTCAGGGTCAAGGTCACAGATAGGAATGAATTCACTCTGGGTCATCTACTCTCCTGCTAGATTATCTCCCTGAGCATCTGCCACCGGAGTGGGAGTGTGCGGCCAGATGTGAGGCGCCGCCAGCCAGCAGCAGGTGAGTCCAGAGTAAGTGGATCACAGTCCCGGACTCCTCCACTGGCCGCCTCTGGGGCCGGAGTCCGCACCAAGAACCCCTGCTCCCAGGCCAAGGCCAAGGCCAAGGAGCGGGCACAACAGCCGGGCAGCCGCCGGGGGTGGAGCAGGAACCAAGGGAGAAACTTTGGAGGGGAGAATGATTTACTATTTCTTAGTCGCCGCACGCCAGGCGCTAAAGCATGAACAGAGCCCCGTAGACCTGAGGTCTGACACTCAGCCTGCTGTTTACCAGCTGTGTGACTTGGGCCAATCACTTAACCTCTCTGAACTCTTTCCTCCTCTGTAAATGGGGATGAAAGCATCCACGTGACAGGAATGTTGTGAAGGTTAACGAAGTAGCATGCACCTCGGCATATGCCAGCAGATATTATTCTTACAGCTGTGTTTTCCCCTCCCAACTACTCAGTGAGGTAGGTATTATCATCCCATTCCAGAGACAAGAAAATGGAATCTCAGGAAGGTGAGGCCTTACCTAGAGCCACACAGCTGGAAAGAAACAAGGTTTCTTGTTTCTGGAATATCATCCCAGATCTTTCATCCCCCTCCCACCCCCAGCACAGGCTGGTTCCGCTTTAACCCGGTGGGAGCTGGGAGACAGAAGGGGCCCAAGGACCAGCTGTCCACACCCACCTTCCCCTGCAGCAGCTCAGCTACCTCTGGGCTGCTAGGTGGAAGCAGAGCTACACCCACAAAGGGTTTCCCTGCCTGGCCCTGCTGCTAATTCTGGTTTCTGTGGCTTGGTCCTCCTGCTTAGTCACACCTTCCTTGTGAAGTCCTCCTGTCCCATCCCCCAGCCAGGGCCAAAGGCAGGGAGACACCACTGAATGCCCCACGGGGCGGTTCTTTGCTAAGGTTTTCTATTTCTTTCCTTTCCACCAGTTTATGTCTCCTTGTTGTCACCCCTCCCACCAGGAGCTTTGTGAACTTTGCTTTCTGCTAGGGTGGACACCAAAACAGAGAAGAAAGAAAGTGGGTGAGTGACTTCCACCCAGGTTACACAGCAAAAAGTTCTCTGTGGGTAGGTAGCTTCTTGGTGGTCACCTGGAACAAAAGATGAAAGACCTGGTAAAGGTCTGGTGCAGACCCCGGCCCCAGGATGGCCCCGTTCGCCTTTGTTCCACACCCCCCAGAATCTCCCTCACTGTCTAGGGAAATGCCCACCTTGGTTTTGCAGTAGAAGTTTGGATCTTTCTTTGTATCAGAACTTTCCTTGATGACCCTTCGCCTCTCCCTCATGCTGCCCGCTCCACCACAGGGGAATTCCAGTCCCTACTTCTGCTCACTCTGGGCTATGCCAGGTGCTGTCACATACAGATGTCCCACTGCACCCCAGACAGTCAGAGGAGAAGACAAGAAGGTTCGGGGGCTCTAGTGAATTGTCCCAGGTCAAGCCCCGGTAACTCAGGTCTTTAGACCACGAGACCCCAAGCCCAACACTCCCTCTACCACAGCCAACGTCGGTGAGGACGGACGTCTTTTCTTCCACGCTCTTGAGGAGTGACATAAATTAAGTGTTGACATTGTGTCAGGTTTGGCTCCACCTCCTTCAGTCCTCACAACACCTGATATAATAAGTACTACCGCTCTCTTCGGCTGATAACCAGGAAAACCGAGGCCCACAGAGATGAGAGACTTGTCCCCGGTCATGGAAGCATGGACTCGAACCTGGTACTGACGGTGCCTAAGGATGGGGCTACCTGCCAGGAAGAAAAGCATGGATGTGAGAGCGCAGGAGGCCTGGGTTTGAATCCCTGCTCCGCCACTGTCTGGCCGATGAGGCCTCCCTCACTGCAGGTCCTCAGCTGTGCGGCGCGGGGGCCCCCTCCTTCCGGGTTACAGTCTGGCCCTGAGCAGAGAGTCAGGCCTCCGTCAACCCGAGTTTCTCTCTTCTTTCTAGGCCCCCGCGGGTCTCAGGCCATGGGGGACGGACCTGGGACACCTCCCAGGGCACCTTCTGCCAGAGTTGCGTCAGACTCCTTTCTGGGTCCCGGGCAGCTTGTTCTTTTCAGCCTCCTTTATTTGTTTATTTTTTTTAAACTTTTTAAACCGTTTTCAAATTACAGTTGGCGTACGATATTTTATTAGTTTCAGGCGTACAGCCCGGGGATGAGACGGTTACATAACTTACGAAGCGCTCACCTCGATGAGCCTGGAGCCGCTCCGGCCCCACACACAGCCATGCGGCATCGGCTGCACTCCCTGTGCTGCACTTCACGCCGCCACGGCTGTTCCGTAACTACCAATTCGTACTTCTCAATCCCTGCACCTTTTTCACCCATTCCCCAGCCCCTCTCCCATCCGGCAACCGTCAAAACGTCCTCGGCGTCTCTGAGTCATTTTTGTTCTGCTCGCTGGCTTCATTTGTTCCCCAGAGTCCACATAGAGGTGAAATCATCTGCCATTTGTCCTCCTCTGTCTGACCCATTTCCCCCAGCGTAATACCCTCTAGGTCCGCCCGAGTCATTGCAGGCGGCAGCGCCCCGTTCCTGGTTGTGGCTGAGTCCTAACCCATTGGACACACATGCCACTTCTCCTTTATTCATCTATCGATAGGCCCTTAGGTTGCTTCCATACCTTGGCTATTGCGAATAGTGCCACAATGAACACGTGGATGTGGATGTCTTGTCAATGCTGTGTTTTGGGTTTCGCAGGGCCAATACCCGGAAGTGGAGTTGCTGGGCCCTTCTTTGTCTATTGTTGGAACCGCCTTTGTTTTAAAGTCTCTTTTGTCTGGCTGAGTGTTGCTTCTTTGTGATCTTGTTCCCGGGGGCTGTGGGCGAGGTCCGTCCAGGGTTCCCTCTCTGTTTTCCAGATTTAGTTTTAATCTCCTTCCTCTCCCTCCCACCCTGGCTTCCCCCTCCCCTCCCCAGTGCATGCCCATGGGTTTCCACCCGAGGGAAGCTCCTTCTCCCTAAACTCTTACCTGCTTCCTGTGGTTAATATTTGGCAGAGTCTTTGAGTGGGTTCCTCTGTCTGAGTCACTGTCCTCTCCCCAGCTCGCACTGGCCCAGCGTTGGGATTGTCTGGGTCTCTTCCTGTCCCCATCCCCCAGCAAGGCCCGCTGCTTCCTGCTCTACCTGAGCACCTGACACCTCCTTTGCCAACTGCTCAGAGCCTCTGAGGGAGAGCAGCGCTCAATTTCCAGTCCCCACGCTCTCAGAGCACCTACACGGAACCCAGGCACGGTGCTGAGAGCTTCCCATGTGTTTTCTTGCTTGGCTCACACATCACTGCACGGTCACAGTCAGTCAGTAACCGTTTCCTCTGGAGGCTCAGGGAGGTTAAGGAATTTGCGCCAGCTCAGATAACGCGCATCTGGCCGACTCCAGTTCCCAGGCTTTCAAACACACTCTCCCATGCGATGTTCAGTCCAGAAGATGAGGGGCGGACAGGTCAGAGTCCCTGCAGCTGGGAGAACTTGAAGACCGTCTCCCTCAGCTTTCGGGGGAAATTCGGCTTGTGAGCACCCACTTTGAGCCCAAAGGGGAGCTGGGGTTTCCCAGAAACCAAGAGGGCCGCAGTGTGGGAGGAGGAAATGTGGCTCTCAGAACATAGAGGGGTTCTCAGAACCGAGGGCCTCGGCGTCTGGAGTCCAGGAGCATGGGGGTGGGGAGACTGCCCAGCCCCTCGGAGGCCTGGGTCATAGCTCTGGCCTGAGGTCCTCATTCCATTCCCCAAGGGCCCTCTGTGAACGCACGGAACCTACACTCTGCTGTCATGGACTTTTGGTTACCTTTTCCCTGTCTCCCTCCGAACTGCATGCATTTAGCAACAGTGTGTAAGCCTTTAGCTCTAGTCAAGACAGAGTTTTGGAAAGACGGTCAGCAGTCCTCGGGGTCATAGCAATCATCGTTATCTCAAGGCCTGCGAAGGGACTCCTGTGAAGACAATGTCCCCTGCACACCGGCTGCAGACCAGGAGCTGGGGACGTCATCTCCCTGAACTTTCACAAGCGCCCCTTCTGCTGAGCCCCACCACTTGAGACTCAGAACTGAGGCATGGGGGCGGCGGCGGTGGGGCTGTGTGGCCTACCCAGCGTCACTCACCTGGTAAATACATGGTTTTCCAAGTCCCCGCCCACTGGAGATTTATCTGCTGTTGGCACGAAACGCGGAGCCGGCCTCCTCCTTGTGGTGAGGTGCTTTTTCCTGGTAAAATGGCCCCAACATGGTTAAATGTTTTATTGTTTGGGGTTCATTAGTTTATTTCCTATGTTAGTGAAGCCGTAAAAGAAGGTGATGGCCAACCAGGAGGCACAGGTGGAAGGACTGCGTTAAGCCACAAGGGACTGAATTTGATTTTGTCTGTTACATTATGTCCACGGTGCCACAACACAGTGTACACGCACGTGAGCACAAACACACTCCAAGGAATGCGTGCTCCGGGGTGGGGGCACACGACACCACCTTGGATGCACACACCCCGCAGCGTGTGTGTTCTCTGAGACATACACGCAGAAGCGGGTATCCACACAGAGATGGCCCTATACTCAGACATGTACATGTCCAGACACACGTAAGCATGGGTACACATCCACACACACACACACATACATACATACAAGCTAATTGAAGCGAATACTCTTCGAAGCCAGTTTGACCAGCTCTGTCTTTGGAAGGAAGAAGGGATCTGAGATTTACAAAAAGGAAAATTACACCAACACCAGGGTGCAGTTGAACTCTTGCTAAATTGGCAAAAAATAGAGGGAGGAAGAGAGTGAAATAATAACACCCAAATTCTGACGATGACACATGTTTATCCTTTGCATAAATGCATAAAAATGTGTAAAAAAGAGGTGTATTCATACACTGTTACTAACAGAGTCAACTGTTACCTATCTTTCGAAAATGTTTTCCTTAAATGCTCCAGACGTCAAATGCATACCCTCTTTTCCTAAAACCCCACTTCTAGGAAGTTAATCTAAAGGAAAACATCACAAGAAGAAAGTGTGACTTGCAGGTAAGTATCACGACACTGTTATCTGGGAAACAGTGGTGGCCGGCGAAGCATCTACGATCGAGTTATGCCACTCACGGTGAGGGAACGTTTTTCAGCCATCACAATGGAAATTACAAAGACTGGGGGACTTCCCGAAAACATCTACGAGAAAGTCAGAGAAAGAGGAGAGCACAGAATCAGGTGATCGCTGTGACTGAGACAATGTGAAGATTTGTCTACAAGGAGCTAAATAATGAAAAGTCAGAAACAACCATTTTTGGAGGGTGAAATTGCTATTATTGATCTGTTTTAATAGTGTTATAATAATGATCTTAGTTCTAAAAGCTAACTAACTGTAATATGAAAAAGGAACCCAACCAAAGGCGGCCTGAGGACTGCAGTAGGGATTTAACCCGCGCGTCGGGAATGGAGACTTAGCAACCCACGCGTGCAAGGGGCTGTACACACAGACGTGTGCGTGTACAGGAAGGACACGCGTACACTTGACTTTGCCAGCCTCCCAGCTTCAACTGCTAAGAGTCTTAAATGACGATCTAAGAAGTGGCCATGGCATTTCTCAGGCCTGAGGTTCTGCTCGGATAGTCTTCTAAGTCCTAAATGTGAAATTAACACCAATGTCTGAATTTACAACTCCTCTTCCCAGATATGCAGATCTCTCTCCTAGGAGACAAGGCTCTATTGGGTAGAAAAGTTGTCTAAAATCAGTCCGTAGGACCAAGTCCTTGACTTGCCATGAACTAGCTCTCTGACCTTTGGTCAAAATTGCAGGAGGTGTGGAGAATTTACCCTGTCAAGTGCTGTCTTCATCAGTGGTCCTCAACCTTCAGGGGCAGCGGAGTCACCTGACTCCCAGGTGGGGTGGTTAGTGCAGAGATTCCTGGGCCTTGCCCCAAGAGTGAAGGCTCAGTAGGTCTGGGGTGGCGCCCAAGAATTTGCATTTCTACCGAGTTCCCCAGTATGTGCTGGCTCAGCATTGAGATCCACTGCCCTGCACATATTATCTCATTGCTCAGAAACCTTGCTAATGATGTACTTTAACTATCA
This sequence comes from Mormoops blainvillei, assembly GCA_004026545.1. Classification (NCBI taxonomy): domain Eukaryota; kingdom Metazoa; phylum Chordata; class Mammalia; order Chiroptera; family Mormoopidae; genus Mormoops; species Mormoops blainvillei. The sequence continues at coordinate 38,387 of PVJD01012313.1, forward strand.
CTCCCACTCCCTGAGGAGATGGAGAACTCGAATGGCTTGGCAAGCCATTCAACCCTCTTTGTTTCGTTGGCTCTGAGAGAGAGTACTATTACCTCCTCTTTCGAGGACGAAATAGAATGGATATGAGAGGATCAATCCAGATGCTGGTAGTTGCTCCAGTGTGAACACGCACGCGCGCACACACACACCCAACTGCCTGACTCCTGATGTCTTCAAACGTCTCCAGGTGTCAGGTCCCTACTTGTTTTTACTTTTTACTCTTTCTTCCCCGCCCCCCCCCCCAACCCGGGGAAAATGCGCTGACTTAGATGTAACTTGCCTGCATGAGTTCTGCTGTCACCAGGAATCCTCAGCAAAGTGACAGCATGCACTGCTCGTGACTGTGCAGACAAGCCAGGCTGTGTGGTCTCAGGCTTAACGCCCATGCGCAGTCCTGCCTGAAGGGGCTGGATGCTGAGAGTGCGCGGAAGAGCGAGAGGAAACGCCAGGTGTTTGACGAAGCCTTTACCAACATCCCCTTTCTTGTGGGGACCACCACACTTCTGGGGGAACAACAAACAAGAAGCCAGAAAACAGGGAGGGGGGGACTTTCTTTACCAGGTACCATGACTTGTTATGAGTTACTAGTCAATGCACTGATTGAAAAGTTAAGCCACGGAACGAAACAAGAAAGCCCAGAAACAAAACCACATCTGTATGAAGCTGTGGTTTATGATTATTTGTCACATTGATGGGGAACAGAGAGACTGTTCAAAAGCTGGGCCTGGGAAAATGGCAATTGGAGTAGAAGAAAACAATTAATGGGACCCTTACTTTACACCATATGCAAAAATCAACTCCAAACAGTGACTAAGTGCTAAAAACAAGTCTTTAAAAATCTTAAGAGAAATATTTTTAAACTTTGGAAGAGGGAAAGATTCCTTTAAAAGACACAAAAACATTGCCTAGAAAAGACAAGACTGATAGAAAGCTCTTGTATTAAATTTATGAGTTTCTTTAAATAAAAGCAACTTGAAAATAAGCTACAAATGGAAGAGAATATTGCAATACACGTACTAACAAAAGATTAGAATAAGAATGTATCAAGAGCTTCTTCGCTGGGAGACTATGTCCTTGTTTCAAATGATGCAGAAGACATTTCCCTCCATCACGGGTTTTGGGCTTGGCCATGTAACTTTCTAGAGCCAATAGAATGTGAACAGATAATGGCATGTACCGTGTCCCAGCAGAAGTTTTTAAAAGCATTACAAGTGTCTACCACCCCTTTTTTCCTCCTGGACCCTCAGCCGGAAGGATGACGTGTCCCAAGCAAGAGCTGTCCTGTCAGCCTGGGCCCAGAAGTGAGAAGACACGGGGCCAGGACCTGACCCACAGCCTCGGGATGAGATACAGCTGACCTGCAGACCTGAGAGCAAAAAAGAAATGTTTCTTGTCATAAGCCACTGATAGTTTGGGGTTGCTTGTTGTTGCAGCAAAGGTGACCAATACGGAAACTGGTACCTTGCAGTGGGGGCTGTGCTAACCAAAGAATAAAATGTGTGGTTTTGGCTTTGGGGCTAAGTGGCAGACAGCAAGGGAGTTAGTATATAGGGGTTGGGAAATGCAGTAGCGCCGCGTTTGCTAAAATTGTCACAAGTGATCATTTAGAAGGCAGAAAATGCACCGGCCGGATCTGTGGCTTTGGGAGAAGATGCTCTGAAACAGGACAGTGGTAGCGTGAATTCACCATTGCTAACTGCATCTCATGAGGCACAAGAAAGTGAGGACAACAGGTAAACTCTGGCTCATTGGCCTGCATAGAAATGGAAAGGGAACACAGGTGGCCTAGAAATTCGAGGGTGTACAAGGGTGAAAGGAGAAATCATCTCTCATTTTCAACCTCTGCAGGCTGTAAGATATTCTCAAAATCAGGTATAGCTTTAGGGGCAAAGATCCAAACTAAAGACATGGCTATGAACGCTCCGCCTGAAGTTCAAGGCCAGATCAAGGGCGTGACCGTTACTCTGTTTGTTAAAATCCCTGAGGAGATTAAGATAGTCCTAGGGAATCCAGTTAGCTGGACAAAATGAGTCACAGAAAAGAAACTGGCTGTCATGAAGCCCTGTCGTGCCC